>JANHFX010023942.1:0-41730 GCA_027560015.1 Chloroceryle amazona | reverse complement strand
ACTGCAGGGGGGTCTCCCCAGAGCAGAGCCCTGGGAGCAGAGGGGCAGGATCCCCCCCTCCCCTGCTGCCCACGCTGCTGGGGGTGCAGCCCAGGGTGCCAGTGGCTCCAGGCTGCCAGTGCACGTGGGACAGCTTCTCTTACTTTACTGGAGCTCATAGCAGAAATCACAGCTTTCTAGCACCCAAAGATCTTGTTCTGAGGCACAAGGAAAAGCCTTTTCTGTTACACTGCATTTCTCTACTCGTGTTCCGCATCAGGAGCGGGGTTCTGGGGATAAACCAGGCAGGGCTCGCTCGCTGTAGGCACAGGTTTGACAGGACTGAGGAGCGCTTGGGGGTATTTTTGGCATTTGGGGGCAAAGGAATGAGCCCACCAACCTGATCTGTGTATGGCCAGCTGTGTGTTCATCTCAGGCAGACAAATCTCGGCTGCTGCACTGGATTTGCCCTCGGAACCCAAGTTCCATGAGTACATCTGATGCCTGCAGGTGACCGGCAGCTGTAAAGGCTGGTGTGGGTCTGCCTGGCATGAAGAACATCTACTGTGCAACCTGGAATCTCCTGGGAGCTCTGCCCACTGGTGCAGAGTGAGGCAAGGCCAGCCTTGTTGGCTGGGGAGTGGGAGGCGTTGCGCAGGGGCAGGGGTTTAACCTTTGCTGCACAAGCTGGGCTCCCGCAGGGACAGGGGTGAGCCCAGGTGGTGTCATCGCTGTGTGGCAGGGTGTGCTGAGCTCAGTGTTTGTCCTCGGGTGGGACAGGCATCCGTAGTGCGGCTCCTGGAGGCAACAGGTTGTGGGGCATTTTCTGTGGTGGTGTTTTTTTGGTTTTTTTTTAATATTTTCTTTGAATTAATGAAAAGAAAAAGGGAGGAGGGAAAAAAAATAGAAGAAAAGTTAAGTTGCTCATGGCAAAGTAGGGCCAACCCTCCCAAGAGGTGCTTATGAACCTGGCACTGACTGATATTTAAAGCCCTATTAAAATAAACCTTGAAATGTTTTGCACAATGTATTTTTCTTCCTTTATTTGATAAATACCCATCACCCTGATTTGGTATGTGCTCAAATAACAAAGATGGTAATTTGTCACCTATGTGCACGGAGGGGAGCGTGTGGGGATGGTGTTGGCTGCAAGAAGTAATCTGGATTTTCTTGCTGCTGCTCAACACGTGGGCATTATGGCCTGTGCAGCCAAGCTCTCTGTGGTGTCCCATCAGACACGGTGCTGTCCCCTTCCTCTGTTCGTGGTGGCTTGCCCTGGGATCAAGTCCAGCCTGTGGGGTGGAGGTTTTCTGTTTTCCTGCCTGCTCGTGTTCCCTTCGCGTGCAGGGTGGCTGCGGCGCTGTCACCAGAGCTGTGGGTGAAGCTGGAAGGGACTTGGGACAGCGGAGTCTGAGGGAGGTGGTTCAAGCCTGGCCTCTGATATGAAGGGATCCTATGGGGATAAACAAGGGGGGGTTATAGCACACTAGTTATGGGGCTGCAGGGGTGGGCACAGTACCCCCTTTCCTTTGGGTGCTCATCACCTGCTACTTGTGGCAGCTGGCAAATCTTTGGTGACATGAAAGCAGGTCAGGACCAGCCTGGTACTTCCAAAGGGGATGTCACTGCTCCAGTTAATCCCAAGTGAGCCCTGCACTGCAGGAAACTGTCTGTGGGAGGCTGGAGGTAAGGGGGGGAAAGCTTCTGTTCCCCATGTGTCTTCCCAGTATCCTCTGACTCTGTTGTACCTCTGATCCCTTCTACCTGTCTCATATCCTCTCCAGATGCTCCTTTTCTCTCCATTCCTCACCCCTTCCTTCTTCTCTTTCTCCTATCTCCATTTTCCTTTCTGTCCTTTTGAGCTGCATCTTCTTAGGTCGCCCCTTCCCCAGAACAGGGACCTGTTCATGGGGCAGCATAGAATGATGGCAGCAAGTAGTGTCAGGAGAGGGGCCAGGGGGCTGGTCCCATGTGCTCCAGCCTTCCCACAGATGTCCCGGCATGCCGTGGGATCTGCCAACAGTTGTGCAGCTGATTCCCAGGGGGTCATGTATTGTTGAAGCCTTTTGGAGAGTGCAAGCACGCTGCTGAAGCCAGGCTGGCCTTGCTGCAGCCCCCTGAGCAGGTGTGGGGGAGCTGGCTGCTCGCTCCGGGTTACAGCAAGGCTTTGGAACCCCCTGTCTTGGTGGGGGTGAAACAGCAACAGCTCTTCAGAGCTTTCCCAGGGGCTGAGAGCTGCTGCTCTTGTGTGGTTTTGTGTTGTTTTTTTCAAATGTGACACTACTCTAGAGTCTTCTACAAGAGGCGAAGCAAAATTGATTAGTGTTATGTTTGCTCAACCTTAACTACAGCTGAACAAACTTTGTTTTTCCTCCTTAGGAATTATATTATTCGTGTGAAAATTAAAACAGTTTACTTGTTAGTGCTGTTACATAGTATTATGTGTTTTTCTTTCTCTTTCTGTCCTCTTGTCTTTACAATCCCAAAGAGGCTCTGGTGGGCTATGGGGCTGCAGACCTATGTGGGTCTGTGCAGCCCAAATGATTTTTAATTGAGCTGACAGCCAAATTGGCCAGGAGCACAGTGGAAAGGTTAAGCCCCTTTCCCTTGAAACCACTGATTTTAAAAATGAAAATATTATTACTAAAAACATTATTTAGCCTCCTCTGTGAACAGGCAAAGCAGATGTAACGCAGGTGGCATCCTTGCCTCTGTGAAATGTGGCCACTGTAGCTGTCCTGGGGTGGATTTTCAGGCTTCTGCCATGTGGGCCCCTTGCCCCTGGTGGATGTTGTCTTAAAGGATCATAGAACAGTTTGAGTTTGAAGGGACCTTTCAAGGTCACCTTGTCCACCCCCCTGCAGGGAGCAGGGCCATCTGCAACCAGAGCAGGTGCCTCAGAGCCCCAGCCACCTCCCCTGCAATGGTGCCAGGGGATGGGGCAGCCACCACCTCTCTGGGCAGCCTGGGACAGGCTCTCACCAGCCTTAGTGTCAGAAATCTCTCCCTTCTCTCCAGTCTAAATCTCCCTCTTTTCAGTTTCAAACCATCCCCCCTGGTTGTCCCAACAGGCTCTGCTCAAAAGCCTGTCCCCCTCTTTCTGACAGGCCCCTGGAAGTTCTCTAAGGTCTTGCCCAAGAGATGTTATCTCCAGAGCTGGGGTCTCAGCAGTAGGATGCTTTTCAAGGTCCTGGCCCACCCCCCGGCCTTGACTCCACTGCAGAGCATCAGTGGGCTGAACAGTGACCAAACAGACGCATCTTTGCCAAATGGCAGAGGTTCGGCTCCGGTCCTGCATCCTGGCACCGCTTTGGCTGCAGCCCTTCCCCAGCCCACTAGATGGCAAACACGTTAAAGGTTTCGCTGCTCCGCTCCTGGCCAGGGTCGGGCTCTGTTTGCGGTGCCAACGAGTGGGCTGGAGATTTGCTTGGAGTTGGGTTTTTGTGGTTGTTTTGTTTTGTTTGTTTGTTTGTTTGTTTGTTTTTCGTGTGTGTTGGGTTTTTTTGCCGGGGGCCGGCTGCACTGACAGCTACGGGCTGCAGCTCTAGTGCGATCATCTGAATCGTTTACATTTCCAGCTCCTTTGTACATCAGTACCGGAGAGTACAAACTGATGAGCTGTTTACAACTGTGCCGGGGCTCCGCCATCGCCAGAGCGTGGCTGGAGGAGCAGCGTCCAGCTGGGCTCCCACTGCTGCCGGACTGTGGGGAGCAGCTGAGGCTCTACTGGTTTTGGCTTCCTCTGGATGAACCCAGCCTTGGTTTAGAGGGGATTGGGAAGAGGAGGAGAGAGGCGAGGGGACTTGGCGGGGAGGGGGGTGTTGTACCACTGCCGGGCTGTGCCGAGCAGCCTGGGTTTCCCTGCTTCTCCCTGGCTGTGGACCAGGCTCATCCAAAGAGCCCTGAAGCCGTGTCCCCTTGGGGAAGTTTCTGCATGGGAACAAGACAGCGGGCAGGCAGTGCTGATCCCCTCTCAGGTACCGTGATCCAGGGTTTCAGAAGCCTGTTCTAGCTGCAGTGCTGCCCAGACGCTCCAGCCCTCTTTGTGGATGTCCCATCAGTGCTGCTCTCTGTCCCCTGGTGAGCCTGGGGTGGTGTGGCCTCTTTAGTGACAGGCATTGCCACGGTGGATGGGACAAACCTGGCCCAGGGAGGACGCTGCCACCAGGCTGAGGCTTCTCCCTAGCATTGGCTTCTGGACCTTTTCCCATTCTTGTGAGAAGGGAAGATGCTGCTCAGGTTTGTGAGGTGGGACTTTTTGGGGTTCAGCAAGACAGTGGGAGCATCCTTTGCCTCACAGGAGTGAGTGAGAAAGCTTGAATCTGCTGGGCTGCTCTGTTTGTGATGTGGCAGAGCTGCTACCAGCATTCCAGAGAACTTGATGATGTGGCTGCCGAAGGGGACTTTTTTAAGATGCCTGAGTAACTCAGGAGCTTGATGGATGCAGGTACCGAGGTGCCCACAGAGTTGCCTCTAAAACCTCCTCGAAGACTTTTATCTGTATCTTGAGGGGCTGAAGTATCTGAAAATCTGGCCACGGTGTCCAGACGGAGCTCAGCCACTGTGCCTGGAAGCAGGATTGCTTTTGAAGACGGGTCTGTGTTGCTTCGGGGGACTTTTGGAAATGTGAGCTTTGAACTCTTGCCCTGATCAAGCCTGTCCTGCTCCCGAGCCCTGTCTGGAGACATGATGGGGGATGATTTGCCCTAGGGCTGCCTGCTCTGACAGAGGTGGGTGTTCAGATGCACTCCTAACCCTGACAGGACTGGGGAAGGGTCTGGGCCGTGTGATGTGTCCATAGTGCTGAGGGGACATGTGTGGAGTGCATGCAGGGCACGCATTGTTTTTCAGCGATGAACTTGGCTGTGAAAGCAGCAGAGCCTTAGTGTGGTGCTGTGGGCATCGACTTTTTGCCCTGGTCCTTCCTCAGCCTGCCCCCCCAGCAGCAGGGTCCCTGCCCTGCTGCACGGTGCAGACTGCCTGTGCAGGGGGCGGACACCTGGATTTGGATTCCTGCCTCGACCTCGCTCATTTTAAGCATCTGCCCTTTACTTTCTAGTTTCCTTCTGGCTCGGCTCTAGCCTGGCTCCAGCATGGGTTAATCTGTTTGTTTTTTAACAAAACCAGACAGACAATGAGTGATCTCGGATCTCTGCCTTCTCTCCCCTCCTGCGACTGAGGGCAATTTGGGTTGGAAAACAATAGTCCTGGTCTAACAGACCTGATTTCATTCTGTGGGGAGATTGCAGATTTGGTTGCTGAAGATAACTGAGTTTGTGTGGTAGGCTTCAGTGCTGCAGAAGTTTTGATTTACTATCGTGGCGTTTAAAAATTAGCACAGCGCACTGCGAAAGGGGAGTGTTGCTCATTCAACCTGCTGCTTGTGTCCTGCACAGAGACAGCCTGCAAAGGGGAGCAGGGGATAGACATACCTGCCATGTGGCCAGGGAGCTCTGGGGGGGATAGCTTAGGCTTTGTCCATCCTTCCTAAAGCCTTGCGATGCTGCGTCAAAGACAGAGTGGTGTGCTGGGAAGGGGGATGGGGCACTGTCCATCTCTGCCCTAGAGAGCTTCAAGGTGACAGCAGTCTGTGAAATCACTCTGAGTCACCCCGTGGTACCATCGCTGTGGCCAGAAGGGATGCTCAGTACGCTTTCCCAGCTCTCCATCTGGGGAAGGACTTGTGAAGGTGCATTGCCCGTTGCTCAGAGCATCTTTTGCTTGGTGGAGGTGCAGGTGAGCCTGGTTCCCTCCTTGCCTTGCCTGGCAGGAGTCACAGACCAAGCCCAAAGACTGGGACTTGCTCCAGGCTTGCTCTGCACTGACATCATGGGCACAGTGAGGTTTCCAGTCTCTTGCCTGTCCCCTGCCTTCAAGGGGGGAGATCTAATTGCATGCAGATAGTGAAGCCCAAGAGCTACATCTGTATTATTCCCTATCTGTGCCAGATGTGTTTTATTACTGTCTTGGATGGAGTTAGCAAAGGCTGGCAGGAGCGCAGTGCACCCTGTGGCTCCTGTCAGGGCTGCAGTTGTAGGGCGTTCATCTCTAGACCCCCTTTTCTCTCAGTAGCTTACCCCCAAGGTACCCTGAGAAAGCTGTGGGGTGACCAAGTCTCCTTCCTGGGTACCAAAGCAGTCCTGCAGCTTTTCATGGGTGCTGTCTGTATGCAAAGATCCACCACTGGGACCTGGAGTCATGGAGATGAGGATCAGCAAGGGGGGAACATGAAAACAGACCACACTGGAGGAGCTTCTGTTTGCTCTGATGACCCATAGGAATTTCTCAGGACTGGGGTGCTGATTTAGGAAGGTCTCTGTCATTGTGTTTTCATTTCTGGGAGCAGCTCAGGGAACCAGGGCTCTGGTATGCAGCTGGGTCTGTCAGTCTTTTGACACTGTCCTGTCCAAAAAGCCCCTGAACCTGCTGGCTTAACTTGCCAGCTCTGGCTTCTTGCCTGCTTCTCTCCTGAAGGCTGGTTGGAAGGCGCAGAGATGGACAGAATGAACACTGGCCTCTGTCATGATGTTGCTCCAGTTAAAGAAAAGGATCATTTTGGTAACTCTGGGTGCTGCCAGAGCGTGAAGGACCAAAGACGCACACTGCAGCCAACACTAGAGGCCGAGACCTGGCTGTGTGTTGGCTGGGTGGTTGTACATTGGGATCTTGGATGGGCTGGCTGGGAAGGTCTCCCCTGTTTTGAGGAGGTGCTGGCAGGTGGGGAGCCAAGAAGAAAGGGAAGCATTGATTTATACAAGCTTTCCTGAGCCTGGGCAGTGGTTGCAGCAGGTCCTTAGTTTCAAGGGACATCAGTAGGTGACAATACACTTTGTGTATCCTATCTGCAGGTTTGGCCATGCTGGGGTAGACGTCTGCTCGGTGGCATGGCTGGTGGCAGAGCATACTGGGTCAGGCTTGGCTGGGCTGGGACTTGCAGAACAAGCTCTGTTCATTCTTGGCTTTTGGAGGCTTGTTCCTCTGTTGCCCTGGCTGTTTACTTGTCCTCGGAGACCTTGTGTGGGTAGAGTGGAGATCTGGTGGGTAAATGTCCGAGGAATTTTTCTGCCTCCACAACATTCCCAAAATGAGCTGGCACTGGTGTGTTGTCTGTAATAGCCTGTCTCAGGGCATGCTTCCCATTTTATGGCTTCTGTCCTCTTCCTGCCCACTCTGCCGAAGATGAGACACTCAGGACATGGCAGCAGCCAAATCCCAGCCCCTGGGTACACTGGAGCAGTGGAATATACCGAGGAGATTCTCAACAGCCGGCCAAGTGCTATCTCCTGGGGTTAAGTGCCCAGGAACAGCCTTGTCCTGACAGGTATGGCCGACTGCTCTCACTGCAGCCAGGACATATGTCCATATGGACAGCGAGCGCATCCATCCACCCCATCCATCCTCTGCCCTGTCCCCTTCGTGTCCTCCTCTCCCGTGGCTTTGTGGATGCATTCAGGGGCTGGAAGCTGCTGAGCACATGCAGGCAGGATGGAAAGGAGCCCAAGGGCTGTGCAGAGGTGGAAAAGGTGTCTGCTTTGTGCCATGGGATCTTCCCAGCCCACTGGCAGTCCCCCAAGCCCCCCACCCCCACCTCAGTCCTGGCAGCCCCCAGTCCTTGGCTCTGTGGGGCACTCACATGAAGCATCGTTTGCTGAACACCCCTTTCCCTCCCCACCATGGCCTCCAGCTCAGGGATGCCTGGCCAAGATCACAGGACAGCTTAAGGGTTTAACCAGATAGGAGGCTTAATAGCTTGACCCCAGGACCTCTCCATCGCCTGCTTGGGGCAGTGACTGATTTTGCAGCACGTGTGGGAACATGTCCTGAGCCAGGAATCGCTCTGCCTGGGTGGATCTCCAACTGTGCATTGCAACAGGGTCTGGACAGACCAAGGGCTGGACAGACTTCTGCTTGCAGCAGAGGACCGAGCATTTGTGGGCCAATGGCTTGTGTGCACGCTGTAACTCTTGGAGATGTCAGTCTAAAGAGCCTGTGTGGGATTGACTTCTGCAGGGGGGGATGTGGTTACCCCCCTGCTGGGTCACGGGGCTGGTTGGGGGACTATGGGCAGCATGGGCAACCAAGGCCCTGCCTTTTTGAAGGGACCTGAAGGGACCCTATGGAGGCGGGGGTTTGTCCCTGGCCACGCCTGGGAGGTGTGGATTTGGGGTTGATGCTCCCATCTCCTCTAACAGTACCCCCAGCGTGATCTCAGACGAGTCCTGGCTTGGGTGATGGGTAGGATGAATATGGCCCCAACTACAGGAGCAGTGAGAAGTGAGGAGGAGCTGACACACTGGTCACAGCTGATTCTGGGTGAGACGTGGTACTCAGTGCTGCTGTATCCCCAGCTGCTCCATCCCTGACATGTCTCCCTGTGTGCAGGTTCTGATGGGTGCTCAGCTGCTGCCCTGGGGCTGTCTCTGTGGGCAGCCCTGACCCGCTCCCGGCTGCGTGGGTGGCATCCTGGCCTAGCAGGAGCAATGTGGTGCCCTGTGCCAAAGGGCTCCAAACAGAGCTGTCCTGTTGTGGGCTAGCCCTTCTGTCTTCAGCTGTCAGTAAGTTTGTCTTCTGGAGAGTAGCCTGCATCCCTTTGTTGTCACAAGAGGTGTTCTGCATTCTCTCTTTGGAGATTCAGGGCCAGATTTTAACCCCACAAACCTGTTGCACTCAAAATCACCAAATGCCTGAGAAAAGCCTGTCAACCCTGCTTATACTGCAGCTTCATGAGATTTGAACACAAGCAGGAGCCCTTGGGTGGGTCCCAAAGCCCTTCCAGGGGCTGTCACCAAGCCCAGGAGCATCCCTGGCTCCGGACGAGATTGTGTGATCCCTCTGGCGACCCACCAGCCTTCATCGCAGGAGCGCCCGGGACAAGCAGCAGGAACCGATGCTGGGGCAAGGGGACCCGGCAGCAATTCCCGCCTTCCCCAAATTGTTATTGCAGCTGCTGGAGCCTCCATGGGGCTGATAAACACCCCACAGGTGCTGTTAGCAAGTACCTTCTCCCCTCTGCCCTGAAACTCCCAGCTTGGGACTCCCTTGCTGCCAGCCACCAGACCTCACGCCTCTCTCCCCCCTGGCTCTCTGGGACAAGCAGCACATACACGAATCCTTGTTGCTTGCCTCCGTCCTGACCCGAGCTGTTAACAGAGGCCGCTTTTCTGCTGGCTTAGGAGACGGCAGCAGCATGCACAGCCCTGGCCACCAAGCTCCAGCCCTCCAGGGCTGCCTCTTAACCTGGAGAAGCAGCGGGTTATTTGTGTTGCTCTTGGCAGGGACACCCTGGCCCTCCGAAACAGAGGTGAATGCGCTCGGAGGTGTGGGGCATGGGCCAGCGTGTGCTGTTTGTGTTGGACCCGCCACGCAGGGAATTAGTTCAACTCGGCTGCTAATTGCTTCTGAAGTGCAGGACTCTGTCAAACGGACACGGACGTGTGATGGGGACAGCGAGTGCAGATGGGGAGGAAAGCTGGCCCCACGCTGTTTTGCTCAGGGCTCTTGAGACCTCCATGTCTTACGTCTCCTGGCTGCATAGCCCCACTTAATATGCAGGGAGCAGAGGTTTTTCAGCTGTGCCCCAGTTGCTCAGGAGCCCCAGGACCAAGATGTGATGCTCTGCATTTGGTGGAGAAAGAGCAACCCCCTGCCCTGCCCTGAGCTGTTGCTGCTGGGAACGAGAGGGAGAATAGGCAGGGAAGAGGCTTTCCCTGCCCCACATCCTGAACCCTGCTGGCTCTCCCTGCACTGTCTCAGCCCAGGTTTCCTCTTGCACTTGTTTGTAAGTTCTCCGGGTGCTCTGACTGGTGGGACTGGTGGCTGGGAAGGACGAGTGGTGGGAAAGAAGTATTTTGGCCCACAGAAGGGCTTCCCCCTCACTCAGGCATGGTCTACCCCCCCCGCCCCCCATCCTTGTCCCTTCGAGGTACCTGCTTCTGCCACAGCTTTGTGGCTGGGGCAGTGGTGCAAAGGGGCACAATTCCCCCACCTTGGTATGAGTCTGGCAGGGGCAGGGCAGGAGAAGAAAGGCCTGAGAAGCAACACCCTGCATGTTGCAGAGCATTTCAGTGACCTGCAGACATGCCAGCACCAAAGCCCTGGGTTCATGTCATAGGGTGCTGAGCATTTCCCTTTGCAGGCTGGACATAGCATCATTCAGCATCACTGCCCTTTGAGGAGACCAAAGTCACCACAGCATCAGCTGTCCATCCATGGTGAGAGGGGATGTCCTTTCCCAGAGGTGTGGTGATCCACGGCAGAAGGAGGACCAGACAGATTCTCTCTTGGCCTTGGGAAGGAGACACTAATTCTACCCGTGTCCTTCATGCATCCATGACCATGCTGTTGACCCATGGAGCCCCCAGAGCAATGTGCAGGGAGAGGGCACTAGGTCAGGTGAAGGTCAGACATTCCCAGGCAGGCCAAGGTCCCTGGGGTGGATATGATCCCCTGGTCCTTATCCCGGAGATGTGGTTCCCTGGTGCTCATTCCTCTGATACTTAGCACTGACTGTTTCTTTGAGCCTCTGTGGGCTAAGCCAGGGTGCCTGTCCGGTGCCCGTGTCTCTGCTGGATGCTGAGTGCTTCCCGGCTCGCAGCTCCGCTGGCCTCCATCCTGCAGTCCTACCCCTGGAACCTCCCCTCCCTCCTCCTGCTTTCATTTAGTAATTGTCGTTTACAAACCCAAACACCCATTGTCCAAACCGGGATTAAGCACCATCTGTGCAAACTTTGAGGCAACTGGTGACTGGGAGGAAACAGATGACTCAGAGAGACATTGCGACACAGATCGGCTGTGACCCCAGGCTGAGCGGATGGATCTCTGTGGAGCAGCCCTATTAACCCAGGCGCCTCCTGTCAGCCTTTTGAGCTCATGGCAAGGGAGCCAGTAGCAGTTTTTGGAGGGCTGTGTGTCCCTCATGAGCTGTGAGGTGTCCCAGCCATCCCTCATGCCATCTGTTCCCACCGGTGGCTCCTGAGTCCGTTTGTTGAGTGAGAAGGAGATATTGGCCCCACAGTGGAGTGCTCAGGCCAGGAGGTCAGTCAGCATTAGTGTGGGACTCCTCAGGACCCTCATGTTTTGTCTCTTTTCCCCCAAAACGATGTCTGAAGGATGGTGAAGGTGGCTCTGGAGGAAGGTGACAGTAAGCACTGCATCCACTGGTGAATACAAGCAAGTACTTTTATATGGGAAGAAGAAGGTTGTGCTCCAAGTACCTTCTCTCCATTACTACCTCACCTGTCCCATGTGTGACGTTAGCAAATGAACAGGATCCAGCAGTGTGCCCAGGTGGCAGAGAAGGCCAGTGGCATCCTGGCTTGGATTAGAAATGGTGTGAGCAGCAGGAGGAGGGAGGTGATTGTCCCCCTGGACTCAGCACTGGGGAGGCCTCCCCTTGAGTCCTGTGTCCAGTTCTGGGCACCTCAGCACAAGAAGGATATTGAGGGGCTGGAGCAGGTGCAGAGGAGGCAACGAAGCTGGTCAAGGGACTGGAGAATAAATCATATGAGGGCTGTTTGAAGGGGCTGGGTCTGTTTAGTTTGAGGAAGAGGAGGCTGAGGGGAGACCTCATCACCCTCTACAACTCCCTGAAAGGACCCTGTAGAGAGGTTGGTGCTGGTCTCTTCTCTCGGCTAATTAGTGATGGAACCAGAGGGAATGGCCTCAAGCTGAAACAAGGCAGGTTTAGACTGGACACTAGGAAAAAATTCTCCACGGAAAGAGTGGTGGGACACTGGAACAGGCTGCCCAGGGAGGGGGTTGAGTCGCCATGCCTGGATGTGTTTAAGAATCGCTTAGATGTAGTGTTGGGGGATATGGTCTAGGGGTGAACTTGTAGAGTAGGGTGGAAGGTCGGACACGATGATCCCATGGGTCTTTTCCAACCTAGATGATTCTGTGATTCTATGATTCTATGGCCCATAGAGCACCAGTGTGGACCCCATAGCCCCAGTAGAGCCACTACAGCACCATTATAGTCCCTGTAGCCCCAGTTTGGCCCTTGAAGACCCAGTGTGGACCCTAGACATCCAGTATGGCCCATGTAGCCCCATTACGGCCCCTATACCCACAGTAGAGCCCCACTATAGCCTCTATACGCTCAGTACAGCCCCCATAGACCCAGTATAGCCCCTGTGGCCTCCATATGGCTCCTGTAGCCCCGGTACAGTCCCTGTAACACCAGGGCAGCCCCTGTAGCTCCATATATAGGTTCTATAGTGGGGCTCTAAGGGCCATACTGGGCCTATATGGGCTGTACTGGGTCTGTAGGGTCTACAGTGGGCTGTAAGGTCCATACTGGGTCTATTGGGTTTGTTCTGGGTCTATGGGGGCTATAATGGAGCTATAGCGGCCATACTGGGGCTACAGAGACCATATTGGGGCTAAAGGGGCCAAGGGGGATTATAGGGGCCATACTGGGCATATAGGTGCCGCACTGTGGCTATAGAGGCCACACTGGGAGTATGGGTCCACACTGGCTTTATAGGGGCTATATATATATATTTATAGGCTGCACCTGTCCGGGGTAACCAGCGTTACCAGTACAGGCTGGGAGAGGATACAGTGGGGAGCAGGCCTGTAGGGGAATTCCTTGTTGAACAAGGAATTGCGATGGCCCTTTAAGGACTGGACAACCCTGGCTAAGTTAGCGTGAGTCCTGAGTGTTCTTGAGATCACTGTGAAGGGCAGCAAGGGGGGAAGCCTGGCACTGAGCAGGCGGGAGAGTGGAATGGGCACGAGCTGTATTAACTGCAAGAGAGGTGTGTACAGAACATGTACCCGGATGCACATAACCAATCAGCTTAGAGCTTGCTATGTCTGCTTGTAACTGCTGTCCAATGAAAGGAGCGAATGTACCCACCTACAGCTTAGGAGACTATGTAAGCAAACTGCGTAGGAGAAGGAACGAGGACGATCTGTAGCCATAGTGGTGTGATTGTCGTTACTTGGCCGGCTCCCCGTAGGCACCCTCTTCATGGGAGTGAGGGGCCCAGAACTGAACCCAAGATTTGAAGGGCAGCCTCACCAGGGCTGAATACAGGGGGACAATCACTCCACCAGTCCTGCTGGCCACACTAGTGCTGATACAATTTCTTGGCCACCTAGGCACATGTTGGCTCATCTTCAGCTGGCTGTCCACGAGCACTCTCAGGGACGTTTCCAACGGGCAGGTTTCAGCTGCTCTGCCCCAGCCTGGAGCACAGCAGGGACTTGTTGTGACTCAAGTGCAGGACCCAGTCCTCAGCCTTTTTGAACCTCATATCACCGGCCTTATCCCATCAATCTAGCTTGCCCAGATCCCTCTGAAGAACCTCCCACCCTCAAAGCAGATCAACACCCTTGCCTAACTTGGTGTCATCTGCAAACTTAATGAGGGTACTCTCAATCCACTTGTTAAGATCATTGATAAAAGTATTAATAAAGATATTAAATAGATCTGGAAGCTATATTATGATAGATATTAGACTCCAGAGGCAGAAGATTTCTTGGTGTGTGACCATTCCAGATCCCACTCCTTCAGCTTAAGCTGGAAGAAAATTCCACCTACCCCTTTGCATCTTGAACATCATTCTGATGGTTGTTGACACATATGGTGGCTTCTAATGCAGAATCTTTATAGGGGAAAGTGGCATTTTGCTTTCAGGCCCTACAGATGAACAATGCCAGAAGCTGACTCAGGCCTGGGTTAGATGCTGTCTTTTTTAAACACAAGACTCTGCAGTGGAAAAGCTGGAGCTCCAGACACGTTTCTGAGATCTGAAAGTGAGGTACATATTGACAAACATGATCTCTCAGGAAGCGTCTGTACAGACACCTTGGAAGAAGTTGGCTAGAGAGGAGGTGATGGAGTTGGCTGCAAGAGTCAAACCTCATCCTTGCAAGCACCAGCTGCCACTAGTGAAAGTGCTTCGACTGCAGAAGGGACCCAAGGAGAAGCTGACAGATTTTATACTGCACCTCCACCAAAGAAACCAACCTGTTACTCTGATGGTGCCGAGTGTGGCTGGAGATGGACGCAGGCAGTTTCCTCCACAGCAATGCCCAGTGCTTTCCAAGTGCCTCAGTTCACCTAAATTATCAGATTTTATTTTTTTTTTTCAGTAGAGATATAAAACCTGTTGCTTCCAAGTGGAAATGCAAACTGTACACATCTCCACATGGCACATATGTTCTTCAGAAATGTCAGAGCTCTGTTTCAAGTGGAAGCTCATATCTCTCAAACATGAGGCCTGCAGTTATCATTCATATCTCACGCCAAGAGTCACACAGCTACTGATCCATAAAGCCACCTGCAACAGACTGGTAAGCAGTGATATCAGGGCTGGGGAGACCTGCTGAGGAATTAAGATGTCGAAGTTCAGTGTAAAGATCTGTACGATGCCAGAAAGGAGCTGGTAACTGGCAATCCTCTGGACACTCCATACAGAATGTATGTTTTTGCCAAGCAAAAAACATTTTTTCTAGGGCTCTTGCTTTTGATGTTGCACCTTGCTTGATTTCATCTCAACCTTGGCTTGAAGCCCTGCAAAGACACTTACTAACAGCAGTCTGCTCTCTTTGATATCAGTGCCAAAGAAGCAGGCATCTGCCAGAAAATTTATCTGACTCCCCAAGTCCCTCACTGGTAAGCGCTGCAAGGTGTCCAGGAGCTAAGGTGGGCTGCGTGTTCACAGGCACATACAATTGCTGTTGGCTTACTCCTCTAGAGTCATCAGCCCTGGCACATCACATGGTCAGACAGGGTCAAGGGGAGTGGAAGAAATGCCTGCAGCATCAGGAGGAGATGGAGAAGGAACAGCAGATAAGAAGGAATCACCTTTTCTCTGTGAATCCTCATCAGAGCTATGTCTGGGTGAAGGAGACAACTGGATCAGTGGCAGCCCTTGATGGAGTTAGAGGAGAGGACCAAGATCTGCACTGGGTATGAATACTGGATCTAAAGTGTGGGACATCTCTCAGGAAGACCACTAAGGCCAGTGAGTCAAGAAAGGGGAGCAGAGCATGTGCTATCACCCTTCAAGTCCTACGCCTGGAGCAGTAATGCAGATCCTCTGTTTCTTCTATGCACACACTGCTCCCAGTCACCCTGTCCCATCTACCACCCCAACAACATTTCCCACTGTTCAAGAACGCACCAAGCCAACCAACCTCGGACGCAGTCTCTGCCCCTTGCCCAGAACATGGGGAATGTTGGCTTTGCCTGTCACTTTCAAACACAAAATGATAGTGAGCTTCTAAGCCACAAAGCTTGTGATCATTGATAAAGATCAGCTGCGATCTTGACCCAAACCTTCAGACAAAGGAATTAAACCTTCCACCTGTAAAAAAAGGATGAGGCATTAACAAGCTGCTTACTCTACCTAGCAATCTGCTCGCATTCCCACCCTGAGCTGGAGGATAAGCACCTCTGGCACCACGAGTGAATGGGGATGGACTGAGCTGAACCAGCGCCTGTGCTTGGACCAAAGTCACACTGCATCCCAGTGGCCTCTGCAGTCCAGTGAATCTGGATGTGCTGGGAAACACGTCACCATGAAAATATCCGTGAGCAAACAGAATAAGCAAGTTCCATTGACATCTTTTTCAAGAGAATGCAAACCTGCAGCTAGCTTCATGGTCCTCTGTTACCTTTTTCTTTAAGGCACCAAATTCTGTTAAGCATTCTTCCTTCAAATGATGGGTTCAGAGATACAAATGGGCTCAGCAGGAAAGCATCCCACAGCTCCAGGCAGGGTCTCACACATGGTCACTGCTGCGCATTCATTTCTGGAGGTCACTGAATTGCTATCTGCAGGTGTTTTGCTCATACCTTTGCCCACAGTACAGTATGCAACATTCCCCTGCTGCCGTGGGACCCTCCCAGGGGATCATTTGCTCTATGAAGTGTACACATAGCAAAGCTAAATTAAGGCACTGTAAGAAAATTTCACTCCTAAAATCCTGTGGGACTACGAACTGCCCCAGAGCAAGGGCTGGAGTGAAGAAATGCAAACACAGTTCAGGAATACAGTTCCAGCTTCCACAACCATCGTTATGTACAATACATGGTGCATTTTACCAGCAGGAGAAAGACATAATCCAGCGCTTGGATCCAGAGGCAGCCCCTGTGACTCCTCCTGCAAGTACAATCCTGACATCTGGCCAGCTGTAGTTCTGTGAAATGACGTCAGGCCATCAGAAGCCTGAGGTCTGCTAGCAAACTGCCCAAGACACCCATAGCCATGTGTAAAAGATCACAGAAGGATGAAAGCCTATGCGTTTCTTACCCATATGCCCCAGCTCCTGCATCACTGGCTGCAGGTCTGGGAAGGATTCATGGACATTGCACAGCAGCTGACAGATCTTGATGGCTGGGACAGACTTCTCCTGGGCTGTGCTCAGAGCTGCTTTCAAGGAGGCCTCTGAACTTTCCTTCTCAGCAGAAATACTCAATAGCTGGAGAAGTAAGAAGAAGAAAACATCACATGACAGGGATTTTGGGCTGTGAAAGGTTGGGACAGTCTAAGAGTGAGGGCACATCTGCTTTATTTCATCTCTCCTGTTGGGAGCTTGCTTTAAGAAACCAGAAAAAAAAAAATAAATAAAAATTCCCTTTCCACAAGGTCTTTGCCCCTCCACTGAGGTATAAGCACAAGCTGAGGGAATTTCAGGATTAAAATAAAAAGTTAAAACAAATTGTCAGACTTTCCAGTTTGGATTAGCTCACTTAAAACCACCTTCCCAAGGAAAGAGCAGTTCCTCGATGCCTCGCAGCACCACAATCTTACCTAAGTCATAAACCTGTCTCATACACAGCTCTCTCCAGGCTTTTCTCTCCCTTCCAAATCCAAATCTGCTTCATACAGCCAATGCAAGGAGAACCAAGGTGAGGATCTGTGCACACCGTACATACCTCACCCTTCCAACAGCAAGGTAACCACAGCAAGAATGAGCAACCACGGGCTGCGTGGTGGAGGCCTGGTTGTTACTAACACAGCCCTTTGTCCTTATCAGAGGGAAAGCAGCAAGGCACTCCGGAGCACTACGCAACCACGGCATCCTCAATGCATTTTCTAGCAGTTTATCATTCTCACACGCCCTGGAACAACCAGCTCAAATGGAAACCCACTCCCTGCCAGCTCTGCTTCCTCCAGGACTTCAGCACCCTTGCACAGTTTTGCCGTGTTCAAATACCCACATTTTCACCCACTGAAAACTCTCACTGGCGATTTCTTTCATTGAAAAACTCCTGCAGAATTTCTATAAAACACTCCACACACTCTCGCTTCAGCAGAGGATCCTTTGGAGGGCTCCCCCAGCCTAAGTAATGTTCCTGACTTCAAGGGACAAGCTATGGCCTGTCCACCCTTTGAGCCCCAAACCACAGTGGCTCCAAGAGCATCCCCCATCTCACCTCTTTTACTGCCTCTGTGAGTCCTGCCTCACTCGGAGCCAAGCCCTGCAGCTCTGCTCTCTGCTGGATAGCTTCCGAGATCAGCTTGCTGTGCCGCAGGATGATCTCGATGGCTGTGATCTCGCTGCTGGCCACTGAAGATGAAAATAGAAAGCAAAGGTATTTAAAAACACAAAACCCAAGCTGAACCAAGAGAAGCTTTAGCTTCTCTTAGCTTTATCCAGCCCACTCCTGAAGCTGAGCTGCTGACAGGAGTGACTTCTTTAGGGCATAGGAAACAGTGAGCAGCTACAGGCCAGCTTTGGTTACACTAATTGCAGCACTGACATCCAGCATAAAACCCCAGCAAACCTCACTTCTCACTGCCTGTCCAACTTTCTGTGAGATCAGGTTTTCCAAAGCATGTTGCTGAAAGAGTGACAACCTCAAAAGACGGGTGTGTTATCCCGAGACTCAGAATTCCTCCTCTCTTCCAAGAGCAGACATCCCATTCCGACTTTTGCAAAAAATCAGGCATTTCTAGGCACAACTTTCCTCAGCGAAGGACAGCCACATAAAAAGCAGCTGGATGCACTATGCACCAGCAGTGCTGGTTTCTCTGGGTTGAGCACAGAGAGGATGGAGGAGTTTGGTCACAGGCATCTGAATGCCAGCAGGTGAACCCTGGCTTTGTGCTCACAGGGCCAGCACACATGGCCAACCTCTCCTGACCCACAAGACCAGCAGCTTCAACACTCATACTTCTCTGAGATTTATGACAATGCTTTTTAGGGAAAAAACAGAGTTTAGGTTTTAAAGTAGGAAAACTCAAAGCCAGAGGCCAATGCTCTGGGGAGGACAGGCTGGTGGCTGCATACAGACCTCTGATGAAACCGGTGCTTTCAGTCTGATGGGCCCAGTTAATAGCACAGGATGGTGGCCAGCTCTCAAAAGGTTTGCTCGTTACAAAACCTAAAGACACAGAGCCCCAAGCCAAGCTGCACATTTGCAGACCAAAATGCTTTTCCAGCCAATCAACAGTGTCACACTGAGGACACGGGTGTTGAGACTCGTTGGAAGAAAAGAGGTTCCCGGCCAGGGAGAGGGCGAGGAGTTAGAAAGCAACTCCTGCCAGCAGCCCGAGAAGCTCAGGGAGAACGTGGGCAGGGACATCCAAGGCCATTACCTGCTTGAAAGAAAAACTCTGCACCGGGCTGTTTCTGGATCTCCTCCATGAGCAGGTTCAGCGGTGCAGGTTCCCGCACAGCCAGCAGCAGTTGCCAAACGGCAGAGACCGACAGAGACCGCTCCTCCAGCACTGCTGACACCAGGGCAGAGAAACCGCCAGCTTCACGCTTCACAACCTGCTCCATCACCTTGGAAAGACCCACAGCAAAGCGCTAGCAAGGGACGCCATCCATCCGCCCTGCATCATTCTTAGACATCACCCCAGACCCAGCTTTCCCTTGCTCCCACCCTGCTGAAGACCAGGCTCACAGTACCACTCAAGTGGTGACCACTTGAAAGTGCAACTCTGCACCCAAACACATCGGCTTTTTCATCAACTTGCTCCAAAGCTGAGCATCTCTCCAAAAGTGACCAAATCAGCCACTCATACAAAGCTTAAGGCTGGCAAGTAAAAGTTACCTGCTTCACTCCCACTATGGGGTACTAAGGAATCATTAAAATGAGTCCTGCTGGAGGACTGCTCCAAGCCAAGCCACGACTGGTAGTAAATCAAGTCCTCAGGACTTCATAGGAATCTTAGATGGGGATTAAAGGCCAGCATCTGCTTGCACAGATGTAGGAGGCTGCTTACCTCTCTCTCAGCAGGAGCCAGGCTCTGTGCAGCAGAGATGCCCTGCAGCAGCATCTGGGTGTCTGTGAGGAGTTCCACTAGGCGTTCTCGGTACTGTCTCAACAGTTTGGCTCCATAATACTCTGGGTTCCATTTGGCTGAATGCAAGTGAATAAAAATAAGAACAACTCAGCTTGCAGCATCTTCCCAGAGGGCTTCAGAGCTAGACGAGACCAAAAAAGCCAAGGCAGCCAGTTCTCCCTGGGTCACTAATACTTAGGGCCTTGCACTCAGCACATCTGGATTCACCTTCAAGCAGAGGATAAACATGACAAATCAAAACTTCTCCAAATAATGAGATCACAGAATATCCTCTGCTCATACCTGCCCACAGAAATACATCTCTGGCACCGTAATGCTTTCTGAGTCTCAGTCCTGCTCTGAGCCCAGAAGACAAAAAGTCTCAGTTTTCAGCCCTGTTCAGCAGGTAAGCACATGGCCTTGTCTGTGAAGACACGACCTGGAGATGTTCGTCAGCCTCTTCTAAATGACCTGGAATCAAGGAGACCACATGAGTGACTCTAAATCGTAGTTTCATTGAAAGAGGTCTGTAAGCGAGAGTTGATCCACTCCACTGAGAAAGAGCTCTGCAACATGCTCCATCTCAGTGTCGTATGGCTTTCAAACATACTAACACTTCACAAACACTCAGATGGTCCAAGGTAATCAAGAATTCATCAGGCTGATTTGTTCTTTGTGAAAATGTTAAGGGAACACAAACCAGACCTGAAAAGCAGCAGTTAACACCCTCCTCTCTCCCTTACACCAAAGAAAAGAAAGAATGCAACTTCAACCTCATTCCTTCCAACTCCCACATGTAATTCCCAGTTGGGTCTGATGAGGCATGCCCTGATGAATCTGAGAAATGATGGTTGTAGAGTAACACCATACCTCTTTAAAGGCAGCCCTGCATCAGCATGCAATGGACTAATTCAAGAAAGAACAGGTTTTATTCAGGATAATGAAGACACTCAGGCAAAATATATCGTGTACCAAAAGTAGTATGTGATAGTACTTGCCACCAGACCAGTTGATAAATAAAAGTGGAAATTGCCAAATAGATGCATCTGGAAAGGACTTTTTTCACTGTTGGAGTTACTCAATTGGAGAAGATACATAGTTATGCTTTTGTAGAAGAAAACAAACCCAGAAACCTGTAGTTCACCCAAGACATCTGTGTGGTTTTTGTTTGTGAGCTCAGGTCTTTCAATCATTTTGGATCAGTACCAAACAGAACAATCTAATATTCCACAGCACTGTTTGGGAGAAAAGCAGCTAAATACACACAGCTTGGGGGAAAAAAAATACAGCCTTTGGGACCTAGAAGTCCTACAGCGCTGGGTAGGAAGAGGAAGCTCTCCAGGATGGTGAAGGAGGCAATGGCGTGCTGTGCGAATAATTAGTGAAAGACTTTGAGTTAATATGAAAAAAACTCCGGACAAACCCTTTTTGGAGACATGAGTCTACTCTCCAGCAAAGCCAAGGGAACCTCATTAAGCCCTTGAGCTCTGCAGGGTTTAGGGATGACTTGGACGTGCCCCACGCAGATGGCTTACAAAGAAAAGTATCTGCTCCCTTCTCCCACTGGAACGTTTCTGATTGGATTTCACAGACTGAAGTTGTTACGAAAGCACTCTCAGTTTTGCTGCCGTACCAAGGTGAGCTCCATAACCAGAGCGTGCTCTGCACCACTCTACGAGACCTCCTTTCTGTTGGCTGGACAGCACCAGGCATCCAAGGCTGCTATCAGTGCCTCAGATTATTCCTTCCCTCTTTATTTCCACAATAAGAAATATCTGTGCTTCTGTTTCAAGCTGCAGTTTGAGGAGATTCGGCTCTATGTAATTAAGGAATGTTCCTCCTTGGAATGGGTATTACCACGAGATAATTAACCATGTTGGGAGTCTAGTGTTTCAAGAAAGCAATCGTGCGTATCAAATGACAAAGCAACTGCCTGTTGGGAGTGTTTGCTACAGAGCAAATTATCAGCATTATGAGCACAGTTTTGCTTTCTATTAAACACTCATTTACATTTCACTGCATGTTAATTTAGTTCTTAATTTTTATGCGACTTCAGAGCTGAGGAAATTTGCCCCTCTATCTGAATTGCTGAGGGGTGTGCCTAAACCCACTCAAGCTTGGAAGGCTATCCCACCAGCCAAGAGATGAGGACTCACGAGTCCCTGAACCACCACAGGCAGGCAACAAACAATAAAACCCAACTGAAACAAAAGGGAGAGCACTAACTGTCCAGCATAATGGTGTCTCGGGGGGACACTAAGTGTGGGACTCCCATCAGCACACCCTGCCCCACACAGGAGACCACAACGTGTAGAAATGATACCTGGAACAAGGACAGAAGCACAGCCCAGCTAAATTGTCCCCACAATCTCCCTCAATCACAAGGAAGTCACAGAGGCCAGCAGCCAGCTAAGACACTGTCTGTATTTAATGTCAAGACTTCTATGGCTCTGGGGAGTTTTAGGCATTTGCTTTCAAAGCCAGCAAGTAACAGAAGTTGAAGTCACCAGTGGTCTAGAGTTTGTAAAGGTGCCTTCAGCTATGGATCATTTATTATGAGGAAATTGTTCTGTTTATTATGAAGACACGTTCTGCTCCTGCTTTTAAGTCACTCAAAACCAAAAAATAATTTGACATGGGAGGGAAGGGTCTCCTGTTTGCCAGGTGACCTCCTAGTTTCTACCCTGTCAGTGTCAAGCTCAAAGGAGCCCAACAGGCTTCTGTCCCACACTGCTCATTTCATGGCAAAGCAGGGGCCTTCCTGCTGGCAGAGCATTCCTAGCCCAGTGCTCCCAGACCATTCTGGTTTGAATAAAGTGGCCGTACCATTCCCTTACATGAAAGTAAGATTATAAGAGCATGCTGAAGTCCAAACAAGTATGCCCATACCTTTGCCATCAGAGACATTTGCTGTTGCCACCAAGTTGTCTAGCAGAAGGTGGAGACCAGGGAATGATGCTTTCACAGCCCCCAGAAGTTTGACCAAACTTTCGGCTTTTAGGGTTTTCTCTTCATCCACTTTGCTGAGCAGTTTGTCCATGGCTTCCCTCCGAGAGCCACCTTCACAGCAAGCAAAGATTACCTGCAACAAAGACAGAACCTGTTTGTGGGTTTCCCGTAAACTCTTGGATCTGAACAGAGAAGCAGGAAGAGTATCACAGTACTGCAACAGATCCATATCCACTGCTTCCACTGATCTGATTAACTGGAAGGTGTTCTGGGGCATAAGTTACAGGAACGTCTAAACATGTCCCAGGTATATCTGATGTGTCACCTTGGAAACTACCCTGGTGGGTTCTTCCATCAAGTCTAGCTCTTGGAAGCAACTGACAAGCAAAAAAACACATATATTTTTTTCAAAGGAAATGAAAATAGACTGAAAGACAGGGCTCAAAACAATATTCATTTAACATTTTTAGCAAATACTTCTCCCTTGTCTCCCCAATTTTTCTGCTTGTCATCAAAAGACAGAGATGGATTAAAAAAAAAAAAAAGACTCATTATTTAAATAAGCATCCCATTAATTCAATGATTGTTCCTATGATGAGGCCACACGAGACAGCTCTCAGGCAAGATGCAATCACTGCAGCTTGGAAAAGCTCTAGTATGCCAGTGTCATACCTACCGGGCTCCTGCGAGGGAGAGCTTACTGACAAATGCAGGTTGCCCTCCTCTCTGCAGACTCTGTGCTCCTCAGCATTTGCAGTCCAGGACTGGCAGGAACTCTGTGGGTCCCCAGCCCCGTTCCCTGCTGTCATAAGCACTACACTGCACTGTCCCATTAATAAAATTATTAAGATCTGTCCTAAAACTAGTTACACTTTTGCTCCCTTTCCCTTGCTTGGAAAGCTCTTCCACTATCTCACTCCCCTGCTGATTCTTCTAATTTTCAGCTTAAATTTATTCATGGCCAGCGTGCACCCATTCGTTCATGTGCCAACGTCATCTCTTAGCTCAAAACGCCTTCTAAACTCTCTGAGGTGCTTACCCTACCCTTCCTCTCCAATATCTTTATAAGAGCACAGTCATATTCCCTCTCAGTCTTCATTTCACTTGTCTGAACAAGGCAGACCCTCTCACAGACCATCTTCTCTACTCCCCTGATCTTGTAACTAAAAATCTGACTCTGTTTCAATACAAATTCATCTTTTTTGAACAAGACTGGAACTGCGTAGAGAAATTTCAGATGAGGTCTTAACTCTGAGTTCTCATTACTGCATCTAAATAAATGCATGCCCTTCACTTTATACAGCCACCTCATTCAATTCTCACTACTTAGTTCTGCAGCCATGTAATTCTCCCTCTTGCCATTCCCCCACCGTGTGGACAAAAGAGCCCAGATTTGCTCATCAGCAAGTTTTACTAAGCATACTTTAATCTTTTTGTGCCAGTAACATTAGTGGTAATATTAAGTAAGTGCCAAGAACCCCACTGGTAGCCTGCTCCAAACCATCAGCACAATTTGTAGCTCTCTTTTAAGATCACCACTTCTTCTAGTTTCACATTTTCCTCACATGAAATTCAAATGCTTTGCTCAGGTTCAGATCAAGGCAGAAAACCCCATTTTTATCTCATCAAATAAAGATTCCAGGTCAGGCAGAAACAATTTACTTGGATACACTTTCTGCATTTTATTCCTTTTTTTTTTTTTGCTTACACTCACGCAGTGCTTCAGGTACATGTGTCCTCCAGCCCATCCCAACATACATCCCAGTGCAACCACAGGGCTGGCTGCCTGGATCACTGCTTCCATCTCCACGTCTGCCCCGGTCACTGGTGGCAGGGACCATTCCCAGCTTGGAAAGTACAGTAATGAACCTTGCTGTTGCTCTCAGCCACGCGTGTCAGCTCCTCCAGTCTTTTGGGGGATGTCCTTTGCGTTGTGGTGTCACTTCAGCTGCTTCACATTTTGGTGTCTCTCCTGGATTCGTCCCTAGGGACTTTGAGAGTCATCTCTTCTCATTTTTCTTGACTTGATCAGACAAACATTTGTTGCTTGAGATGCTCAGCAGCCTAATGTACCGTACGAATCTCTCTGTACTTCAGAAGGACATTCCTTTGCCTGTCAGACCTTTCAGCCATCCCTTGCAGGTCCTAATACTCTTCCTCAAGTTATTAATCCACTCAGGTCTGTAACCACTTGTACAAATTCTCCTCTCTCGTTCAGGATGCAAACTTCAGACACTCTCCTACCTTTAACATAAAAGAAACTAATCCAACAGCTCCTCCTGTGCTCTTGCGAGCGCCTGATCTCATTAATTAGTTCCCCTAATTTCTAAAGATCTGTCCTTTTATAGCTAAAACTCTGTTAGTGAACCTGTTGACATATCCTCCCATCTAATTCACGCTGAGGTGACTCTGAACTGCTCAGTCTGAAGTTGTCTTCTTCTAAAAGAGCACAAAAAGGGGCACAGGAGCAGCATCCTTTGGGGAGCTTATGCTGTTACCTACCAGTGCTCCCAGGCAAGTGGTGACAGGCACAGAACTGATGTCCCTGGCAGTGGGAGATGCAGCCCTGACATTTTGGGACTCATTTTGACAGCACTGTGTGAGAGGGTAAGAAAACATCCCCCCATTCTGCCTGCAGCAGGACTTCTTTGAATCTAGCTTCAACAAGCAAGGTTACTGGCCCTTGCAGGAGCGATCTGAACTGGACAAGCTGGGGGACAAACTCAGAAGAATTTTGGTTTGAGCCTCAAGCCATGTAGGCACTGCAGCCAAACAGGAGGGAAAGCACACAGCTCGAAATGCCCATGTCTGCTCTAGAAGAGCCTGGACAGAAGGAAAGGACAGACATTGCTATCAGCTGCTCCGATGCTCTGAGTTCAGGGCTGTACTGTGGACTGGCCACTCTGAACGCTGAGATGAGTTAAGCCATGAGACACCCTGTGTGAGTGATTACCTGCTCTTCCTTCGTATCCAAGTTTACTTCATTGAAATGAAAATCTGCACCCAAGCCATCCCCCAAATCCTCCATCTTACTGCCCCACATTACAGAAATCCTAATAAAGCCACAAAGTTCAGCACTCAAAAAACAGAAGAGCTAAGTGAAAAGTTCTCCAGAAAACCAGGGATTTACAAAAAGAGGATTCACAACACAACATGTGCTGGTTTTCCAGCAAAGGAAATCAGACTTGCTCCACATGCACAGCTTGGACCAGGCACAGAAAGAACCCAGTAACCTAGAAAAAAAGGCTGCTACATGTAAAACTTGCACTCGTCTTGCTGAATAAATGTGTAGCTAATGAGGCAGGGACTGCGAGAAGAAAAAGGAAAGCATTGTCTTTATGAACCCTTGGAGAACTACTTCCTATCTTTGCCAGCCCAGAGCCCTAGTGCAACAGTGGATGAATCAAGTAAGATGAAACCGTCAGAGGCGGCTGCTGATTCCATGTTCGTTTTCCCAGTACCATGCCCGAGACACCAGAGATCTCAACTGCGCGTATGTCAGGGGCACGCCGTTTTATTCAGTTTAACTTCTGAATAATTAAGCACTTCTACACTTGCCTGGGTAAAAAACAAAACACAAAAAAACCCACCACCAACCAACCAACCCCCACAAACAAAACACAAATAAACCAAGATTTCCCCCCCAGGTAAGTCTACATTTGGGAATTTCTGTTTCATTTTCCTGTGCCCCAGCAGGGAAAAAGCCATGCAGCCAGCCTCGCTGACGGGCTCCCCGTTACTATTGGTATTTGCTGGGAATCTGTGGGTACGACAAGAGCATGAAGGGATCCCACAGGAAAGAAATGGATTTTGTATTCAGAGCAGGGTCTGGAGGCTCTGCAGCAAACTGAGCGTAGACTGACTGAAGAGGATAAGAAGAACTACTAAATAGCACCCCTCCTTCAGCAAACGAGGCGGGAGTCCTGTGGTATATGCTGATGCAATTAAAGGCTGCATCCCATCCCCAGGAGGAAGAATTACGATGGCAGAATAGTTTTGATTTACTGTTGGGTTGTGGGTTTTTTTTTTCTTCAATGGGAAGAGAGATAAAAATAAGCTGCATTTTAACCACCTTCCTTCATGAAAACAAAAAGAAGAGCACAGGGTAAAGGTGTGGCCTTTAAAAGGCCACACTGCAACATAAACAAGTGCACATGAAAACCCCTAATCCCCCCAGTGCTGAGACTGCTTTCCTGTCTAGGAGCTCAGCTTCAGGCAGCCCCAAACAGGTCTCTGCTGACAGCCACGGTATCCCCAGCAGATGCCAAGTCCTTTGCTGCATTCACACCTCGCTCTCTCCTCTCACATCTCCAGTCGGGGAAAATTCACCAGCTGCCAGTCACACCCTAGGCCACAGGGACAAGGCAGATGCCTCTTTTGGCAGTGCCGTTTTTGGCCTCCCTGCACCAAGCTGTGCCCACACTCAAGGATTCTCCACACTGGACACTTGGTCAGGAACCGCAGGAAAGTGAACAAGACATTAATTGAGGGGCTTATGAGATGGGCAGAGGGTCTCAGCCCACCTGTCGTGGCTCTGGTCGGGCTCACTCAGACAGAAAGCAGACATCATTCATGCCACTGAGCACAACACTGCTTTTCAGTCTGGAAATAATAATCCCACATCAGGGAAACTAACTGATGTGACAAACTAGGACAGGAGGTCTTCAAGCTGCGTCCTGAACGCAGCATGCTAGGGCACCCTGCAAGTTTCAGCTGCAGGTATAGCCAGCTCCCCCCAGAACACAAAGGAAAGCAGGTTAGACACAATAGTTGGTCCTTTATGGCTTCTGCAAATCAGCATTCATAATGCAATTGCTTACAAGAAGGAACAGACCTCCCCACCAACTGCTGCATTCAACACATTAAAAACCACCACATTTCGGTCAGTGGATGCGCTACTCATGTAGCACGTGCTCTTGTGGGAGAAGAGTTAGAGTTAAAGCTGTGAGAGTCAGCCAAAAGGTTAGCTGTCGACCACGCACACAAGGATGTAACCAGCAAGCAGGCAGCAGAGAGCTGGAAGTGGTTCTACTGAAACCGAACTCCCCTACACAGCCTTCTGCTGGCTCACAAAAAGGCATTTTCAGGGCCTACAGGGAGCACCAGGAACCTACTCTGCCCCAGGCTCTGTGTGCAGGGGCAGTCTGAGGCCACTCCAGGCAGTGCTCAGCCTGCTCCCCAGGTAGTGCTCAGCCCGGTCCCCAGGCAGGGCTCAGCCCGGTCCCCAGGCTGCCTTGGCAGCTCCGCTCGCACCATTCCCGCAGCTCAGCACAGAAAGAACTGAGACAATCCACATGTGCAGCCGGTGCTGTGCCAAAGGGAGGTGAAATTGCCAAGTGAGGCCAGCACATCACTTGGCAAACCACGAGGTAAGATGCTGCCTTGCAGACACCACATCCTCCCCCCTCCTTATCCACAGAGTTTTCCTCATTTCAGATTTTTTTACCCGCTTCTCCGAGGCGGTCAGGAATCCCTCTTCTGCTGCCTCCAGGAACTCTACGATGGGGCTCAGATGTGTCACACTCTGGATCAGCTCCTCCTTGCATCCCAGCAAGCGAGCAGTCAGCATCTCTCCCTTGTCTGTGCTCTCTGGGGGAAAAGGATTCAGAAACACAGAGAAGAAACAAGTCAGTCTGAAGGAACTGACAGGCTCCTGAAGCAAATGAGACTCTGTGAAAGATCTAAGTGAATACCAAAGCTCATCCCAAGCACACGCAGCAGAAAAAAAAACACTTTACTATTCTCTTTAAACTCTATGAAAGGAAAACATCTCATTTATCTAACAGAGCACAAAGCCATAAAGCAAGCTGGAGGTTAACACCAGGTTTGCAAGGCCACTGCTTTGTGTCAGACTGAAGAAAGGAGCTTTCAATGCCGAGGCTCAGCTGTGCTCCAACTCGCACTGGCTGCGCTGCCATCGATACAGCCCTCCAGGCAGCCACGGGGAGAGCCCTGCACCGCCCGCTGAGGGGCCATCGATCCAGGACCTCGGCCAGCATGGGATAAACATCCTGCATCCAAGTAAGGACACAGGGTCTTTTCTGGAGCCTTGCTTATTCTGCAAGGTTGGCCACTCGCTTTGCCAATTCTCTACCTGTTTGCTGCAGGGATTCTCCGCTGACCTGCTCCCTCCCCAGTAAAGCCGCTTGCAGCTTCGGGTTAGTGTCTTGAAACAGCTTCAGGAAAGACACAAGGGTTGTGGCATCCAGGGTCTGAGCATCTGTCACTTTGGTCAGCAGCTTCTTGAACACCGACTGGTCCCCTGTGTCTGCCAGACAGGCAACCAGAGCCTACAACAGGACAGGCAACCACGGAAGGGTTTCATGAGAGACTCGGCTGCCCTACACAAACCAACCTGAAAAGCAGAAGCTGAGGCTTTTTGTTTAGGAGGCAAAAAAAAGGAACAAAAAACCCAGATAGACACACACCATTGAACTCAAGCTCTGGTCTGCAGCCAGCAGCCCGGGGAAGGAGGGCAGCAAGCCCTCCTGCCAGCCCTTATCTTCATAGCAAGTACCCCAAAGCAGAACTGGTTCCAGCACCAAACATCTCTTCGGTTCTTCCCCTCTGCCAGCCTAATGCCACTCAGTCCTGATGAAACACACGATAAACAGTTACTTTGGAAGCCCAAGTCTAGGGTGCAGGAGCTAGATTTCACTGCAGGACAAGGAGATCACTTGCACATAAAGCAGAGAACATTCTGAGTGGGACTTTCAGGAACCTCTGTCCTCAAGTGACAACAGCACTGCTGTGGAGAGGAGGCACACAGGCTCCGGGTGTCGTACGCTCTCAGCATGCCTGGCAGTCACATCCAGAGCTCCAAAATCACTCCAGTGACCCCAGACAGCAACCAGAGGCAAGCATGCCTGCGCAGTTAAGGAAATAAATGGAAAAGAAAGAAGCTGTAACACTCGCTCCCATTTCTCCAGAGCCCTTAAAAGCTGTAAATATTGCCCCTAAAGACGCACCCTCCCCAGCTCTCCAGGAGAGATGCCAGCTTTGCAGAGCAGGCGTCCTTTATTAGAGGCTCCAGGGATGCTATGAAAGTACCTTTGAAGTGAAGAGCTTAGGCCAGCTCCAGAGAGTGTGGCCATTTTGTGCTGTCACTGTCATTTTTATTTCTAGCATAAAAAGACCAAATGCAACTGCTCGGGGCCGCACCGGAGGGGGGGCTGAGGGGGTGGACTTGCTTCTCCTGGCAGGTATAAATGCTTATATATTAGGGCAGCTTGACAGTGCCGGGGCCTACTGCAAAGAGCATCCACAGAGGGGAAGATGCAGGAGTCCCAGCTCTTACCCGCCAACGGCGTTTTTCCTTCTGAACAGAGAGACGTGGACATGAAGAGCTCAGTTATAAAGGAAGAAAGTAGATGCCACAGACATGCTGAAGAACAAGCTTAAAGGTGTTTTTCTTTTTTTTTTTAATGCAAACATTAATTTATAATGAGACTTGATAACCAGATTGTGTTTGTTATCCAGGTTTGCATGCCTGGCCTCGTCCCAATCAAAATGATCCTGCGAAAAACAAAATCTCTTGACTCTCACCCTCCTAAAGGTGCTCAGCACCCTGCCAAATACACGATCTTCCTAATATGGATGACCTGAAACTTGCATTGTCACAATATATCTGTGTTTTTAACATTTTTCTGGTTAATTTCAAAATTAAAGTCAGCACAGCATTGCTACCAGAGCTCCAGGTAACATCCCTTCCTCAGCACAAGGATTGGGTTAATGGAAATGGCTTTTCAGACACAGAAAGGCTCTGCTATTTATAGTCTCTTTCTGGAAGACATTTCCTCAGACACATTGCTCAGTGGGAACAGCAGCCTTTTGGCATTGTTTTGAAAGAGCACACAGTGCATTTTAGACTTATTTTGAAGTACTAACAATTCCCAAAGATCCTGGAAAAAAAGCCCAGAGAAATACTGCTATTTGCTGCAATTCCAGCTTCTGCTTAGTCATAATGTGCCCACACACTACAGCCTGATCCATTAGGCTTTCCCTGCCTGGGACACTTGCAAAACCCGTCATGGCCAAACTGGCACAAATTAGCACACACGCAGCTTCCAGACTGGAGCAGAAGACAGGCTCCCTGAGCAGGGAAACTGAGTCACCAAGACCTTGCTTAAACTGACCTGTGCCACCAAATAGGTTCAGTGTACACCAGGGAGTTTGGTCCTAGTTGGGGGGTGTCAGTTCTGGTGGCCACAATATTCCTCAGTACCCCGGTGGTCACACGCCATGCAACAGCCCTCCCAGTTCATCTCAAACCTCCCCCTTTCCAGCAGCAGTCCCAAGGCAAGCTCTGAACAACAGTCTCTGCAGAAAACACCACAGGAGGTAGGTGATCTTCCTATGCTATCCAGATCTCCCACATTTTTCCAGATTTCTCTCCTAACAGATTCAATTCCTACACTACTGTGTCCCTTTGCCCCACCACAGGGCTTCCAGCTCTGCCCCTTTGCTTTGTATTATCTTCTGCTCCTCCCAGTGTCCTCTGCTGCTTTGGAAAGGAAGATCATAGGATGGTTTAAACTGGAAGAGGCCTTGAAGATCATCTCATTCCAACCCCTCTGCCATGGGCAGGACACCTCCCACTAGAGCAGGGTGCTCAGAGCCCCATCCAACCTGGGCTTGAACACTTCCAGGGACAGAGCATCCACAACTTCTCCAAGCAACCCATTCCAGTGTCTCACCACCCTCACAGTAAAGAGCTTCTCCCAAATGTCCCACCTGGACCTACTCACTTTCAGTTTAAAACCATTACCCCTCGTCCTGTTTCTACAGGCCCTTGTAAAAAGTCCCTCTCCAGCTTTCTCGTAGGCCCACTTTAAATGCACAACACTGCTCATGCAGAGCCACAATCTGCTTTGGAAACAGGCAAGAGCTGTGCTACCCCTGTGTCCTCCCAGCCAGGCACTCGTCTCCCTCCTCACGCCAACCCACAAGGCTCTCTGGAACCTCCACCTCCCATCTAACACAGTCACGAGACCAAGGTTCTCTGTGTGGGGACAGGGATGCTCAAACAACAGCTGGTGGCTGGCCCCACAGACAATGAACCTGAGCCTGTGGCAGGCTGAACTCAGCTGGTGTGCCATGCTGGGCACATCCTGGGACCCAGAGAGGACCTCAGGGAGCCTCAGGAGGCTGGACACCGTGGGGAAGCCTCCAGAGACAAAACCATCAGTCCTCTGGGAACGCAAGCTGCTTTGGGTTTCTTCCTGATTAATTTTTGATGTTTATCAAGTGAAGTAAATACAAAAAAAGTGATGGAAAACCTGCACAGACAAAGCCTCTGCCCACAGCATCAGTGGCAGGGACAGCACAGGGACTGGCTCTGCACACAGGGACCACAGAGAAGCTCCTAGGCTGTGACTGCACAATGAAGTCAACCAACTACCACTGTGTGTACAGTAATTAGAGGAAAAAATAAACTACATTCCCATTTCTGGTTCAGAAATCTGAAGTGCTTTTTCTTTTTTTCAAGCCTGTATGTGACTGACAAGGGACATCCCAGTGCCAGCAACACTCCCTGGGGAACACTGACCCCTGCTTGCTCCACGCCATGGGAACAAAAGCTCCCCCCAAACTTACACACAGGTACACCAAAACACAGAGAGAAAAGTTTCCCAACTCTACCACTACGAAATAAACCCTCACAAACTAATCAGAATGCAGAAGATAACGGGAAACTTCTTTCTTCTGCCGCATCCAGAAGTCCCTGCAGCTGCAAATGAAGGCTGACAATAATTGGACAGGCCCATAGGCAATGGAAATGATCCACAAGCACGGTGACATTTATTCTACGTGGGAGAATCAATGCTCCCCCACTTCATCTGAACCCAGTAGTAAAGAGAACAAATGAGCTGTGCAATAATTTGAATTGAGTTTCTCTAAGAGAGCCCAGAAGATAAGACTTGACACCAGCAAAGCTCTTCTACGCTTCCCCAAATGACTGCAATTTCAGTCTTGTTCTCATTTCCAAGCAGGTTTCATCCAAGCCAAAATTAGATAGGAATAGTTTATGTGAGATACACGGAGAGACTCTAAAACAAAAACAACCCCCAAAAATCACATCTCCCTAAACAGAAAAGCAACTCATCTGCATTTTCCAGTCCAGGCATCAGAATGTAACATCAAACTCAGACAGGAGCAGTAACTCTCACAAAAGCAAGTCCTGAACCACAAACCCTGGGGAAAAACCCCACAACATAAGAAATCTCTGCCGGAGGTGGCAGGAAATGAGGCTGCAACACTGGAGAGGAGCAGAGAGGAGCATTCCCAGGAACAAGGCACCAAAGCAGGGACAAGCTCATCAGCAAAGGAACAGAAATACAGAGGCGACATCCAAGGCAAAATCCCACTGACACCAGAGGAGCCTGAACACCAGGACAGCCTCGGTGGCAACAGGCAGGTTTGCCACCGCCACCCCCTCCAAACTGCTGTGGCATTGCAGTCCAGAGCACATCGCTGCTTGCCTTTAGAGATAAGCCACTCACAAAAGGCTCCTGAGCAAAGAGAACACAAAGGAAGGCTGGGAGATCTCCCCTGCAGCAGGGCAAGCACTCCTAGCAAGGCTGCTTAGTGCAAAAAACCAGCATCTCACCAGCTTGCCGAATTTTACTTGCCCCAAGGAACCTAAGTGACGTGATAAATAACTGGCAAAATAAGACAAAAAAAGGGGAGGGTTAAAAAACAAAACAAAACCAAACCCCACAACAAACAAAACAAAACAACCAACCAAAACCAAATCATAGACGTCTACCACTGGCACAATCTCAGCTTTAATTGTGTATCCCAAGCTGGGCTCTCTGGAGCTGAACTTGCATTTTAAGCATGCCTTTAAAAACACACCACTGAGCTCCCTGCAAAGAACACTCCAGGCCCTTGAGGGAAAAAGCTGCTCCATCTGCTGGAAACAGAGCCCAGGCTCAGTGCTGGTGCCCACAGGTCCTGCTTGTCCCAGAGGGGAGCTCAGAGAGGGACGGATCTGGCTGAGCCTTTACTTACAACGGGCTGCAGCCTCTGCCCCCCCAGCCCTGGGGCTGACACTTCTCATGTTTGTCACAGCAGAGAAGTGATTTTTTTGAGAAGGCTTAAAGAAAATCCATTTCTCATCTATTTAGTGTTTATATATAGCTGCAGAAGAGATTGTCCAGCTGTTGTTTTGTGGTCAGGAACCCAAACTGCCTTCGAGCTCCACAACCTCTCATTTGGCTGCAACTGCTCATTCAGGAGCACAAAGGGCTTGGCACAGGTCTGCAAACCTCACCTGCTGGATCTTGGAGGTGCTGAAGAAACATGAACCAGTTACCAGAAAATAATAGAAACCAGGGCTATTATGTGGAGAAGAAGCACGTTGCAGGTGCTGTTCTGCCCTGTGACCATGGAGACAGAACAAGCCATGGGAAGGCATGTGGGCACGGGTGGTACCTGCTGGCACGGGTGCACAGAGCTGCCAGATCCCTTCTGGCAGCACCCATCCACATCATACAGCACCCTCCACAGCTCTCCTCCAATTGCCAGGAGGCAGAATGGGTAAAATCTTAAACCTGACATACTTTTCTGATCAGGGCAATGAATAAATGTACAAAAACCTAATCCCCTTGGGGCACAGAAGCACGCTGGGAGCAATGCACTCCTAGGTGCTTGTCAGTACAGACAGGCTTGGGCTTGCTGTTATGAAGCCATCTTTCCCTCCTCAAGCCCCAGAGATAGTAAGTTCAACACCCTCAGGAGGGTCAGCAGCTAAGGGAACACAGGCTTGTCCTGTGAACATTTAAACAGTCATTGCAAAAGAAATTTGTATTCCCCGACTCAAGGGAATTCTCCTCCCTGTTGTCAGATGGTTTTGTTTGTTGGTTTGGTTTTATTTTTCTAATGAATAATGTTGCCTTGAGTTTTTAAAAGCAGAATGCCACTAAGGGACACAAAATGTCCCATATCCCATAGTGACACTGATACCAGAGGGAAAAAGGGATTTGAATCCAGACAGCTTCCCAGCCAGCAAGCATGAAGGAACCTAGATAGCGTCACAGCCCCTTGGCTAGGGAATAGCATTTCTCAGCTTCCAAAGGTCAGCTAACCACAAAGCCACTGAAAGGCCAGCAACAAAACAGCCACACTCATTTTTCCACGTACAGAAAAGGTACACAAGGCAGTTCATGCAGCCCGGAATGAAAAATGCTCCATCCCAGACAGCTGGGTTGAGGAAAACAAGAACAGTGCCATCCTCACTCTGTAGAGGCCTCAGCTCTTTTTGCAGCCCCTGCAATCACGCAGCAGCGTGCAGCCACGAGTGGCCTCCTGGACCCATCATCATCATTTCCAAGCTCTGTGTCATCCTGCACCACTGCCACACCAGCATGGACATAATCTGCAGTTTCTGTGGTGGCTTTGAGCTGGTACCTGGCTACCACTGTTCAGAGCCCAGAGTATCCTTCAGCATTAGCCAAGCACCAGACTCAACTATCCCTTCCAATAGCAACTCAAGCATCACCCATCAGCACCAACTGCTTTTGAAGCAGCACATGGCCAGAAGCAGCATTGCAGGGAAGCACCTGTAACCCTCTGTCACGCTCCCATGAGCAGCCTGCCACACACAGAGCAGAGCAGATGCTCCACAGCAAGTCCTCACTGAAGGCTTGGGAAGTGTTTTGGGATCTCGTATGTCAGTTAAGTTGATACAGCTCCTGAAGCAAATGCCATGAACAGGAGAAGAGCAACCAGCGGTGGAGCTCTCCTGTGAGGATGTCTTTAGGACAGGAAGATGTCTTTAGGACCCCAACTTCTTCACCTACAGGCATGGTCAGCTTGCTCTCGCTGATGCTTCTCTCCAGAGGGCTGGTCAGGTGAGCATGTGTTGCCCTTCAAACAACCAGGCACCAGAGCCCCAGGTGCCCATGAAACAATTTCCTAAACTGGGCACAAACTATTCTAGCCCTCAGCAGGGTGAAGGAAAAGCCTATGTCATTTACCCAAGTAAACACACCTACCTCCTTCTGAGAGCCATCAATTTCTCTGCACTCTTCTAGTTTTTTCAGCACATCTCGGGCATCAGAAAGGGCCTCAGAGAAAACACTTTCATAGCAAAGAAGGAAATCCAGTTCACAGCTTTTTCTCTCTTCTGCTGTGTGAGCAAAACAAGATGAGTTACTTGCTAATTGAAGGGATTCACAGAAAGCACGATGTGATTGAAAGGCATCAGTCCATAATCAGCACACTGGATGTAACAGGGAAACTGTGACTCACAAATCCCTTCTAAAGGTATCATGCAGCCTGGAGGGAAACCCAACAGTTTATTTAACATCAGTTATAAATGAAACATTTGTTTTAAACCCAGTACAGACTCTGTTTTCCTACCATACTGAATCACAGAATGGTTGGGATTGCAAGGGACCTCTGGAAATCATTTTGTCCACCCTCCCTGCTCCAGCAGGGTCACCCAGAGCGGGGGGCCCAGCACCACAGTGTCCAGGAAGGTCTGGAATCTCTCCAGAGGAGACTCCACAGCCTCTCTGGGCAGCCTCGGCTGGGGCTTTGTCACCCTCCCAGGAAAGAAGTTCTTCCTCATGTTTCTTTCTCCTTATGAACAGGAGTTTGCAGGATAAGGTAGCACTAGCAGACAGCTCTGCTCTCCTGTCAGACAGACCCCCTTATAGCCCCACATCCTTCACTAACGTGGCTCCCACTGCATGTCAGATACGATCACACGCATGGGTGAGAAAAGTTTTGCCCACTATGTATCTGGTAAAAGGGTGAGTGTGAAGCAGCTGTGAAGGCCACAGGATAGTATTGCACAGCTCCAAAGGAAGAAAGTCCTTGCAGAAAAGGGGCACACGTTGGTGCTGCTCCAAACCCAGGCCAAGCTAAAAGAACAAACACAGAGGAAAAGATTCACCGGAACAGGAAAACGTGAGTCGATGCGGTTCAAAAAAGAGGCAATGCTGTGCCCAGACCTGTAAAGTCTCACCTAAATCCCTCACTCCTTTCTTCTCCAGGGGCTCAGCAAGCTCCTCTTCCACACAGCCACCCTGATCGGCATGGGCAGGCTGATCAGGACAAGAGCCTGAATCCCCCTGGAGGGGTCTGGAATCACCTAACATCATGTCCTGCTGAACCCAGGTGCGAGTCACGGCAAGTTGCTGGCCAGGAGGAGAAACATCCGCTTCCATTTCAGCTTCTGCAGGGTCTGGAAAAGGAGAAACTCTCCAAGGGATGAGGATATCTGGTTTTGCTTCATCAGTTTTTTCAGACTGGGGAAGGTTATTCGCTTCAGCGTGGTTTCCAGATGAGTCTGCTGCCTGGCTGGAAACTTCTTTCACTACCTGGCCCTGAGTAGAACAGCTGATGAGGTCTCTGAGGAGGTTTTTGCAACTAACAGCCACATCAAACATCTGCAGATTATCTGCCATGGAGATAACTTTGGTGAAATTGTGTTTCCCTGGTGGGAGGTTGCCACTGTACATCATCTCCAGCAAGAGGGCAAACTCCTCAGGGGTCACCATCGAAGCATCAATGGAGATGGTGTCTGTGCTGTCCAGCAAAGACTTAAAAAGCAGGCTGGCAGCAGCCAAAACCACCTTGTGTGCTCTAAAATGAACACTCCCAATGAAGATGGTGCAGTCACAAAACTGCTGCTCTTTGCAGAGAGTGTAGAGCTGCTGGAGCAGCTGCCTGCTGTAACTGGGAAGCTCCATGGCATCGGGGTCTACTGGCTTCCCCACGCTGTTGTCTCCACGCTGCCTTCACAAAGCCCAGCTAAAAAAAAAAATAAAGGAACCTGTTAGCACTTTGCTCAGACAGCAGCCAGACAGAAAGAGTAAGCTAAAATTACTTCTCAGTTTACACCTCCTAGTAGTTTACTATGCTGCAGTTCAGTGGTCACAGCAAGGAGCCCCATTCTGAGCTCGCACACCCCAGATTTAGCAACTTACCCTCTAGACCTGTAAAGTCTAGATACTGTTCAATTATGAATGCTTCAGAAAGAGCCTGGGAATGAGTCCAGGGTCCCAGGAGCTATTAAAATGGAGAACAGACCCCCTGAAGTGCCTCTGACCGCATACCGCTCCTCCGATCAGGCTGATGCTGAATTTGGCAGCTGGTTTCTGAACAGGAGGTGGGGAAGCAGCACAAGAGACCTGTTCTAATCATCTACCAAACATAGAGGAGAATCTGAGGTGTTGGGTGTGACCTGCAAAGCACTAAGTGGTTTGGGATCAGTTAATTTTCTGCCCGCATCACCAAGATCAGCAGGGGCACGCGGGCATTAGACAGGTCTGCTCGCAGCCGTCTGCACCTCTCTGCACCTCTCTTCTCAGCACACCACAGTCCTAACTCACCCATTTGTAAGTCTTTCCCCCAAACTGTAAGTTCTTGCAGAAGTTCACAGCCCTAATCCCACCTACCAGAACCTCCCTTTTACTTTTCCCCCTCCCCTCACTGCAGGAGGGAAAGCAGGTAGTGCACCTGCCAGCAGGATTTTTATCAGTGGGATATCTGGAGTTTCTCTGTAAACTAGACCAGACAAAGATGCTACTGCCGAACACTGGTGCTGGCAGTGATGCTGAAACAAAACAGCATGAGCACTAAAGGAAGAGCACCTGCATCAACACGATTAACGTGATCTTCAGCTGCTGAACATCTCTGCACTCAGCATTCTACTCTCTTGTAGAGAACAGGAGTAATACTGCCTATCATCGAGGCAGGAGCTGCAACAAACCGATGCTCATACAACATTGCCTTGCACAAAAGCAGGCTTGGAGCAACTCCCAGCTTGCACCAAGTTGCAAGCAGATGCTTGGCACAGGTTAAGCTGGTGTCTTGCTCCCACAAGGCACCGACCCCTCTGGAGTTCAGACTTTACGGGAAGCAGGACCTCCCGCCCACAGCTGTCCCTCTGCACATGGTGGCTGTAGGAAGAGAGGAAGAACCAAGAGATGTCAGTTCATACCAAAGCTAGAGACAGTTGAGCCACTGCTTGGTGGATACCACCCATGCATGAGAGCTCTCTCCCCCCTGCCTTAAGGATGAAGTACTAATTCATTTGCTCTTCAATCATTGCAATAAGAGCACAGATGGTTTGCCATCACCTCAAAGCAGAGGTGTCACACTCTCCACCTGAGTACCTTTGAAGTGACAGCGCAGGGTAGGTGGCTCCTTTTCTGAAAGGCAGGGAAACCTAAGTAGTCGCTGATACTTTACCCTCCTGTTACCCAGAAGCCAGAGCTTCTCCAGGTGCATCACTAGCAAAGGTGGCCTGGTCTGCAGCTCATCTCTGCTACAAGTACCAGAGCCACCCCCTCACCCGTGCACAGGGCTGGCCACCTGCACCTCCAGCCTATTAAACACACGGGCTCTGCTGCCTCCCACTCTGCTGTAAATCACAAGTAACCAAGCTGCCATCAGCAGAGCATGGAAGAAAGAGACATGTTTCTTTTGCCAGGCTCAATGAAACAGCGGTTTTAGTCCACCCACTCCTTCCCTGGAGCTGAAGGACTTCCAGTATCTGAGATTAAATTGGGTTTGCTGGTTAAGTAATAATAGCTGTGTCTCTTCCTACAAAAGGACAAGCAGGAAACATCAATGTCCTCAAAGATGTCTGCTCACTTTGCCAGGAATAGCCTTCTGCACAGAACCTGTCACTTCCACCTGGAAGAAGCTCGAAGAAGCAACAGCACCATCTGCTCCCTCTATTCCTGGCAAGAATATAGAAGACATATTTGCCCATGACAGCTCAAAACAGTAAAGCTCTACGCAGACAAGCAGCATCTCCCCTCTATTACAGCAACTCAGAGCACTCAGAAATGTGTCCTGAGCAATTAGATCAGACATATTTGCCTAAATACATTTTGCTTCTTTAATATGGGAACCAAAGATCCAGTACTGACAGAGAGAACACATTTTTTATCAAGGGGTGATGGCCAAGACCAGCCTCAAGGCAACTGCACCCTACTTCGAATGTGCCTCGGCTTTCATTCAAAGCTTATGGCCAGAAAGACCCACCAGCACCAATCTGTCACCACCTCCTAGATTTGCAGGATCACTAGTCTGGGTCTGGCTGAAGCAACTCTTCCAGTAAAGAGCTCATCATGAGCAGAACTGATTTTTAAGCGGAGGTCCCTCCACTGACATAATTATTCTCCTAAATTACACACTTTTCTTACCCAAATTTGTCCGTCTTCACCTCCCAGCCATCTTCCAGGCAACTTTCAGGAGATTTGGCTGGGGCACTGGGCTGAACTGGGAATGTCTCTGAGCAGGTAACTAATACTTCAGCAGCAACGAGTGCCACCTGCCTCTGCCAGCATCGCTGGTAAGAAAAAGCCATTTGTCACTTTTTCTCTGCCTTGCCTGTGGAGCCAGGCTCACTGGGGTTTCATGAATTACAAACTGGAGGTAAGTGGGCTGCTTCTGGCATCCCTACCAGCTGAGCCACAAGAGCACTGCCCTGTTTTAAAACACTGTCTCACTTGGAGCCAGAAGGGGAGGGACAGAGGAATTTGCTCATCTTAGCTGCCCTCCAGATGGGCTTTGCAAACAAAAGATGAATCTTTTGAGGACCGTCAAGGAACATCTTAAGCCTTATCCTCCCAACTTCCCAGGGAGAACACCAAGGTGGCTGAGGAGTTTTCATTCCACTGACTTCCAGTGAGGCTGCAAAGTCAATCAATCTGAGTCACATTTTCAAGTGCCTAATATTCCTCGGGCTCTACTCGATCGTGTGTTGATAAACACCCTCCTCTTCATCCTTAAGCAGCATTTACCATCTGGGACTGCTATCAGGACACACTGTTAATGCTATCAGGACACTCAGCTCAGCAAAGAAGCCCCTTCTTCTGACTCTCCCAAGTACGGGAGGTCGAGAATGGCTCTCCACCAAACACTATCCTCCAATGTCCAGTTCCAGCTCTTTCCTCCTTTCCCAGGCATCCGTCCTCATACCCGTCCACAGTTTGAGGGGATCATGCCTTTTTCTGTAAGCTACATTAGAAAAGGGTATGTGGATAGCAACAACCCTTTTTCACAGAGGAGGAAACAGAGCACACAGTTCTAGAACTGCAAAGGAGTTTCCAAATTAAATTACTTCTCTTCATTATTCATATAATTACTTCAATCCAGATTCAACAAATTCAAAAGCCATTCACATCAGTGGGTTCATCAAAAAGATAATTGAAATTTAGGACTGAGCACTTTAGCAATTAAATGCTACAGAGGTAGGTGCTCCAAAGCAGCACAGATGAGACCGTCCCTCCCTTGCAGCTACAAGGCAGCTGCAGTGCCTGACACCACCAGGAAGGCACAGGAACAATCTTAAAGCCACCATGGCCTTAGCAAAAGGACTCTGTTACCCCCTGCTGCCATAATAAAGAGCTTTTACAAGGTGCTGGTCAAAACACTTGCTGGCACTAGTAAAATAACCAAACCATAGGCTGCTTCCTGCATCTCAGTGGCCATCCTGAAGATGTATCCATGCCTGAAAACTGTTCTTTGGGATACAGATGGAGCCGGCTCTTTTTAGCTTTCAAATAAATAAATAAATAGAAAAACCTACTCCTGCTGCACTGCCAAGAAAGGCGGCGGTACCATCCCATAGCATCCCACCGGCTCCCAGGGCACCAACCCACAGCCTTGCGCTCCCTCTGCTGCCAGCACGGCGGGGCCGATCGCCAGCCCTGCGAGCAGCAGCTCGGCTCAGAGGCAGAAGAAAGCAACTCCCGTGCAAGCTCGAAAAAGCCACATCAAAGCAGGCAGAAAGAAATAAAGTGCACGGAAAGAGAGAAGCAAAATGGAAGAGCCCAACTTCTCTAAGTAACTGCTGCTTCTGTCAGGGCTGATGGGAGGCTCTGACAGGAGCAGCCCAGCAACCCTCCTGTTGCCTGTACTCTCAGCTTGCTGCTCAAGGGAGATACAAACCAAAGCAGCCACTGAAGAGCAGGTCCCAGCCTGGGAAGGCTCCTGGTGCTGTGAGAGCAGCTCACCCATCACTGCCTGGTTTTCACTTAATCAAAGGCTCACTGCTGAGGACTCCTGGTATGGCTAACGCAGCAGGATGGGAAACTGAGATTCATCCTCTCGTGTTCCCTGGCCCTGCCATCCCTCAGGTACAACAGCAGCCTCCAAGTGATGGGCAACTCTCTGGTGTTTACCTCCAAGGCGCTAGGGACAGTGACAGCCTTAAATCATAACCCAAATACTTTCTGTGTGTGTTTACCAGTCTCCTGTTGTCTCGTTACTGAGATGATGACCTTACAACGAGGGTTATCGGAGAGACAGAAAATCATGTACTGCAATTCGATTTGCTTCGCTCTCTCACCACAAGTAATTCAGCCTTGAAGTGTTGAAAGAGGCTGAGGGGTCACTGCCATTCTCTGGTGTCCTGGTTTGGGTGAAAACAGAACTAATTCTGTTCAGTGATTTTACTTTTCAGCTCAGTTCCTCTAACTAACAGCACTGTCTGCAGCCAGCAGCCTGTTCTCACAGACAGTGCCTGCTGCTGGCAGTGAGAACACCCCATGGTCAGAGTTACTGCCAAGGGTTGGGGTGCAGACCA
>JANHFX010023941.1:0-24420 GCA_027560015.1 Chloroceryle amazona | reverse complement strand
GAACTGGCCTGCACCTGGACAGCTGCCCGCCCTGCTGCCGGGGCCCCTCAGCCTGGCCACACAACCACTGCGTTGAAAATGCCCCCAGGAGGACATCCTTACACCTGGTGAGGAGCTGCGGTACTTAAGGTACCCAACAGCCCATGACGCATTCGGGTAGTACTGCAAGTGTCAAAACTCGGTGAGCAGGAACAAAGTCAGTCTTCCTCTTGCCCGCCTTCCCTTCTTCTGGAGCATAGCAGTGATAACAGCTCAGGGTTCTTCAGGGGGCCATATCAAGGATCTCCATCTGCAGCATTGTAAGCTCATCACCATTAGCCATTGGATCACGCAGAGGCAGACTTCTCCTCTGTGAAATACGACGTACAACAGGTAATGCAGCGATGCTCTTGCCCCTCACAGGAGTCATGGTGAGGTTGGGGTCAAAACTGATCGAGGGGTTTCAAACACCAAGTGTCAAATCAAGTGAGGACAAATGATACCATGTGTTTATTTAACTGATGGAGAGTTGATTAAAACCTGCATTTTTAATGGTGTAAATCAGACTTGGTGCAAACAATAGGAAAAGGATGGGGGGGGGGGGGGGCGGGGGGGGTGCGCGCGTGTGAGTGGAATTGGAGGGTGAAGAAAAAAGTCTCAAGAAAATATGCTCGCCTCATAGGCAACATCCTACTCTTCCCGTAGCCAGGAATACCTATCACATGGAGTTTCCCTTCAATTTTCATTCCAGCCAACACCTCGGCTCTCTCTGTAACTCACGGCTCTTCGCCCAAGCAGGGGTGTCTGGGAAGCCAGGTTGCCACTTGACTCTTTGGTGACCACCTCCATATGAAACTGAATTTCAGTTTCAGCTTTTAAAACAGAAGGCTACCAGCTTTGTAGCATCGTAGTAACAACCCAATGGAAAACCACAGAGACTACATAAATACATATAAAAATTAATACATCATCTAGGAGCAAAGTTTAAAATCTTCTAAAGGTGCAGGACTGCAGGCTGGAGCGGGGACAATGCAAGCACCTTATTTCATAGTGGTTTTATTTCATACCACCTAAACTCTTAAGAACTTGCCTTCCTGTGTGGGGTATTGTCCCCTTCTTCCACGAGCCATGCCCATCGAGTGAGGCCTGCTGGCAGAGCTGCGCAGCCTCCCGTGGGGAAGGGTGCCAGAGGTGCCGGGTGGGCACTGGAGGCCTTGTCCCACCGCACAGCATCTCTCTGTCCGTCCCCTCACCTCTCCCCCTGCCCGTGGACGTGTGGCACAGAGGGGCGGGCGACCGGCAGGAGTGAGGGCCCCACTTGCATCATGGAGCCAGAGCAGGTGAGAGGCGCGCAGCTGCTCTTGTGCAAACCCGTGCCACAAGTCAGCAGTTGCCCAATCCTAAAATCATCCCGCAGGCGACGCTGCTGCCGGTTGTACAGAAGGGATGGTGTCCGAGGAAAAATACCTGTTGGCTGCAGCACCCAGAGCCCCTCTGCAAAGCAGAGGCACAGTCAGCCCAGCTGTCGCCTGACACTGACAGCTGTGGTTGACTCCTCGACTTTGGGGTGTGATCCAGCATCCCGGCGGAGCAGACGAGGAGGCAGAGGCAGCTTTTCTCCCTGGCATGCCGTGGTTCCCATGAGAAAACTCAACTGCGCATTGCCCAGCAAAACCACAAAAATGTTCACAGCACTGCCTCCTCTCCTCCCACTCAAAATGTTTTTGCATACGCCTCTAGGCACCACAATCATGGTAATTAAAGCGGTAAAATATTATTAGTATCACACTTCTATGGACTTTTCATCCTAAATGTTTTATATACTGTGCATCCCATGCAACAGCAATGCAGCCACTCCTACAGAGAAAAGGAGCAGGGGCGGTGCACGTCAAGACGGGGAGTCAGATTTTCACCAGGAATGCTTGATGCAAAACCCTTCTCCTGCAAGAAGCTCCCGGGACATGTCTGAAGTCCACCCAGAGTGATCCTGTGCTGGGACTTGGGCAGAGAGACAGCACACCTGGAGCCTGGCAGCACGCATGCCTATTCCAGAGGGACTAATATCACGGCTTCAAGAGCGGTCAGATGGATTTGCAGAGATGCTCCCAACACTTCACCGTGCTGCCAACGGCTGCCAGTGAAGGAGGTGTAGCTCAACCCCGTCCTAGGCTGCTGAATGTACCTGGGCAGATGTAGCAGAGGGCTGTAGCCCCCTCTGTGGCATGGGCAACGGCGGCATATCTGCTCCAGTCTGGCATCTCATGTGGGGAAGAGGAATAGAACAAACGTTCTCTGCTGTTTCCCTTCACCAGTAGATCTGAGAACACCGGGCAAAAAGCCAGAGGCAGCCAATGAGACAAATTGAGACTTCCCCAGTGAAAAGCAGGGAAGTGTTTTTACAGTGTTTTTTAGCACTGTCCTATCATTAAAATTCAAATACTTTCCTGCCCAGTTACTGTTTTGCTTACATCCCATGGTGGACAAACCAGTGCTGAGTTTGATCCTTCTCCCAAACGTCCTGACATCTGGAGTTAAAGGTTGCCTTCAGAACAAGTTGCCCAGGGAGGTTGTAGATGCCCTAACACTGAATGTGTTCAAGACCAGGCTGGATGGTGCTTTGAGTAACCTGCTCTAGTGGGAGGTGTCCCTGTCTGTGGCAAGGGGGTTGGAACTGGATGATCTTTAAGGTGCCTTCCAACACAAACCATCCTATGATTCTATGTCTGCCCTGCACAAAGGGGAAGGGTAGGATGAAGAGAGTTCTGGTAATTTTATAGCTGTTTTCATGCTTTTATATTTTTTGATTTTGAAATGGTTGCGGTGTACTGAGAGTGGGTAAGTGGAAGCAAGAAACTGTAATGCTAAGAAAATAAATAAATCAGGTGGATCCAGTGATGGAAAGAAGTTCTTTACTGCAAGGGTGGTGAAACACTGGAACAGGTTGCCCAGAGAGGTGATAGAGGTCCCATCCCCAGAGACACGCAAGGTCAGGCTTGATGAGGCTCTGAGCACCCTGCTCTAGTTGAGGATGTCCCTGCTTACTGCAGGGTGGTTGGACCAGATGACCTTTAGAGGTCCCTTCCAACCCAAGGCATTCCATGATTCTATGATAGTAGCAAAACTTCATCTCAGAAAACAACCTTTATTTCAGACGTCCTTTCTTTTCCAAAATGCTTGCAAGGTAGGGAATAGATGCCTAATTTTAACACCCTTAACGTAGTCTGATCTTCATGACACAAGCCCTACAGAGTGCTGAAAAGCTTGTGATGAATATTCAATGTAATGCACAAAGAGCAGATACCCCCTTGCACCAAATAAACCCACCTGACCTTCCACACATACTTCTACTACCATGCTAAGATAGCTGGGTGGATATCATTAAAGTTATACTCAATTCCATGAAATGTTTGGGCTCCTCGGGACCCCCAAAGAATGAGAAACAGGTTCATCCATGACACGTGCACATTTCCAGGCAGACAGCTTCAGCCACTCCTCAGGGGTTCCCTGGAGCCACTGGTGTTAAAGCAGTCCTGCCCAGCAGGCTCTGTGAGAGAGATAACATGCACTGCCGGGGAAAATACCCAGTGTGGGGAGGTGAAGCAGAGGATTAGGAAGGGGGAAGTGATAGGTGTACTGTCTCCTCTGTGGAGCCAGGAACGTTGCAGAAGTGTCTCCTTCCTTCCCCACTCAGTACACAGACCTTACTACTGAAGTCTGACTCTCTGATGTTCTGTCTGATTAAACAAAACAAAACAAAAAAGACTGGAATCACACATAGCATAGAGACACTTTCATAATACAGAGAAGAAATCTGCAGATGATCAATTCTCTATTTCCTCAGACTACCCAGATTGCAAGATTGATGAGGAATCAGAGTAGGATACAAGTGCTACAGAATCAAAAAGAAAGGGAAAAAAAAAAATCAGCAGTGAGCAATTATACTCAAGGAGACAAGACGGCAAGTTAGACCCAGAGGCAGCTCCAAGGCTGCCAACACAGCAGCTGGTACAGCTCCCCAAGGAGCTCCACACAGAATGTCTCCATGGTTGGTCCCCAGCCTCCTTGACTGCCACCAGAGGAGCGGAGGAGGAGGAGTGGAGTGCAGGGGTGTAGGTGCCACCTCTCCCCAGTCTGCCTCCTTCCAGCATGTCACAGCTGCTAGCTGGGCCATAACACACGCAGAAGTATTGCTGAAAATGCATGTTGAAACACATTTTGCAGGAAGGCTTTTAATGCCTGTGAAGAAAATATTCAAGTTGTTCGCTGTTAATGGAGAAGAGAAAAATGCATTGCACAACCACAAATTTAGTAGCTGTCACTGAGGAGGCTGCAGGGTCTAGTGGCTGCACCGTGTAGCTGGGGCCAGGGATGGCTGCACTCCCTTTCTAGCTCTCTTCTGATGACATTGGGCAAGTCATTTCACCTCACAGCACCTCAGTTTCCCCATCTGGAAGTCAGGATAAGGATTTGACTTCTTCCTCGGTGAAGCAATTCTAGATCTGCTGATGAAGAGTGCTGGGTCAGAGGCAAGGATCATTATTTAGCATGATAAATATTCATAACGTTGTGCAACAGGCAGGACTTGCTGAACAGACAACAGCACTTGTGGGACACCATGCCCCAGGAAGTTTACAGTGTCCAAAACACTACACAGTCATCCAAGGCAATGAAGAACAAATACGGAACATGATGTATTTTTGGCAGCTATAGCACCTGACTGAATGCACGGTCAGGAAAAAGAGTTTTGAAGAAGATTTTGTGTTCTTTATGCATATAAATCAGAAAGGGGGTTCAAATGAAAAGGACAGTACATTCCCCACCCCCTGAAAGCTCTGCAGGATGGGTTGGAGTGCAGCTTACATAAATGAAAGACATTTAAACTTGACAAGAGGGTGAAAACCAGGAGAACAGGGCCAGGGCTGAGTAGCAGAGGAAATTATCTCATCAACACAGCAAGTGCTATCTTTCTATTGATTTCCAGATGAATAGATTTTATGGCCAGAAGCAACTGTTTAAAATCATCATAGTCTCGCCTCTTGTACCCTGAAGATCAAAGAATTTAATCTAGTCATTTGAATGAGATTAATCCTGTGTAGCTAAAATAGAGTGCTAATTGTAATCAGTTAGAGGATACAGATTCATCACAGACAAGGACCCATGCAAGCATACAGTTCATAAAACAAGACTTTGCTGAAACTTCTCACCCTTTGTCAAAACAGGCATGAACCTGGAAATTGCTCCAGTTTGGCATTGCACCTCCACGGCATTTTAGTTGTGCCCACTTTCAGTCCCTCAGGAAACACAGGACCTGCTGCTGTCCCACCTTGTGGCACCGACCTGAGCAATGCATGATGCATCTGCAGCTGAAGGTGGGAAAGGGCTGCACAACAGGCAGTTGGGAGTCGAACTAGCAGCTGCTTGTCTGGCCACCACATGCACCTTCACACTATTTCTTGCAAAGGTTAGAAGGTACTGGTGCTTACTCCACCCCAGTGTCACCTAAGCACTCAGGAAGAGCTGGGCAAGACATCTGATAGCTGGGGAATGCGATGAAACTTGGTGCCCTGGAGAAATTCACAGGTTCAGTCTGTGTCTGATGAAGAGCTTCATCTGAAAAGCACATGAAGAGAACAACAGCTAATATGTCAAAATATCCCATTTCAATATTTTCAAAAGATCAGGGCTGAACTTCTTGCTTGGAAACAGCTTGTTTCTGATAAAAAGCACACCAAAATGGAAAGAAAAAAAAAAAATAGAAAGAAAAAGAAAAGGAAAAGGAAAAGAAAAAAAATGGGGAAAGAAATACTTTGGAGAGCTCAGTCTGCCAAGTATTGTGATGATGACAGAATCATCATCTCTGCTCAGACTCCCTCCTTTTGTCAAAAAAAATACAAGCGTGGCACTAATGCTTGAGGTTTGGGACAGTTTTACTTGTGTTTCTTTCAGCCATAAAGCCCAAAAGGCCAATCTTTGCTCAGTCTTAATGAAGATACGGGGGGTGGGGGGAGAAAGGGAGAAAATACAGTTAACTGCAAGCATATCTAGCAGTAATTTGCTAGACTGAGGCTTGTATGAAACCTCTATGAAGGGATGGGAAAGCATCAAGGGGCTTGTAACTCTCCTCATGTGGTTTTACCACCATCAGTGGTTGACAATTGCCACCCCTCCCATGCCAGCCCTGGCCCCAATCCCAACCAAAACAACCCAGATGCTGTGACACTGTTAAACCAGGCACCAGTGGAGGCTGCAAACCCTAAAAGCTTGGGAATGAGACAAGGGGGAGCACACAGTCATCCCCCCGAGCCCCTGGGTAGTGCAGAGACTGCTCAGGACTCTCCTTCAAGGCAAAACTGCTTAATTATTCTCAGGCTATAAAAATAGCGCGAGCCAGGAAGGGATGGCAGGAGCCGCCAGCTCCGGTGTGAGCGACCACGCTCATGGCACTACACCTCCGGAGTGGGAGTTTGGCTTCGCAGCCAGGCACTCAGATCTCGTAAGTAGCCTGAGGGGGTTTTCAGTCTGTAATTTTAATCTTTCATCTGGCTCTCTACTCATGGGCATGGGCAAGGAGCATGCGGTGGTGGGTTAAGCCTCTGGTGCCTCTCCTGTGCTTGCTGCTCACCATGCAGTGAACCCACATTTAGGACACAAGAGCATGAGGCAGCAATGTTCTGAAGGACCATCCCAGGGAAAGGGCTTTCAGCAACTGAAGAGACCAGGCACCCCAAATTTCCTGAAGACAAGGCCAGCAGTAGAGGCCTCCATTGTGCAAAGGGAGAGAGACACGAGCACCAGCCATTTGAGTTGTACCTCATATTCCTCACGGGAGAGCCTGGTGCGTGCTCACTCTGCAACTTGGTACGTGACCGCTGACATTGAAAGCCAAATCTTGGCGTTGCAGGGGTCAGGGAGTTATTCACCACTTATTTTACCATGGTTAAGCATATATCTGAATCCATACTGAAGTCCCTTAAAAAGGTAAGCTGGCTTTCAAATGTGCTGTGCACTTGCATCTCCTGAGTTCCCAGCGCCCAAATGTTAGACAGATGAATTGAAATACTCAGTGCCTCAGTTTATCCATCCCTTAATGACAGCTGAGGGTTATTCACATCACAGCATTTTGGGCAGCCAAGTGCTTGTGAAGAAGCCCAAAGCATACAGGTGAAAGCCCATGGGAGAGGGGAGTGATGATTATTCTCCAGGCCCATTTTCCAAGTAAGGAGAAGGCTTCTGTGCCTTCCAGCTCCTCTCTTGGCAATGATCTGCGTGTAGGCAGTGGTCATAATCAGGAAGTGCCTCCTCCAGTTTACAGCTGGTGGTACCACCTGTGCCTCTCCAATTCCAGCCAAAACAACCACCTCCTCATACCCACTTGTAAGGAAGGGCAGAGGATCCAGCAATGACAACTCAGAGGGAAAAGCAAGGCTCGGGTTTAAGTGCTGACATTTTCCCTAGATGTGTACCACTGCTATCGGTGGAGTATTTTCCTCCTTCTTGTAAAAACAACTGCAGTATCTGCTGAGAGGAGAAAACCCTGCCCTACCACAACAGTGAGCAAATGAGGCAGACATGGGACAACAAGAAAAGGTGAAGACATTCAAATTTGCTGGGCCAACAAGGGACCAATGTATGTGACTGTGCGGCAGCTGAAATGGAAGAAAGTCGAATCATTACTCATCACTTCAAGTCTGTCAAGGATTTTCTTTCTGGAAAGAAAACAGCAAGTTAGCAACTGCTGGCGAGGCAGGGAACATTTCTGTACAGTTGAGATAGAGATGTGTATATGGGAGTGTGTACATACACATACCTCGTTGGTATTATCCTTTTGCCTTCTGTGCTGGTTTTGACTTTCGGGTCCTCTCTCGCCTTTCACTTCATCATGGGTGAAGCCATCTCCCTTACTCATGAAGCATTTCAAGAACCAGTTCTGGATTACCAGTCACCACTTTAATCTACTCCAGATCTTGAATGGAGCTCTTTCACTTCAGGAACTGGAAAACTGAGGTGATTTTAAATTACAGAAAGTTCTAAGAATTACATCTCTGCACAGCCAAAACTAATACCAGAAAGGGAAGTCTTGCTGTGCCCATCAATGCAACCAACATCAGGGCTTCCCTGACTTCCATGCATGAGAGAGTTTGGACAGAAAGAAGAGATGCCAGCACCTTATGGTTTTGCATTCATGGCTTAGTGTATCCAGTTATACGTCCCTTGTGTGGCATATACTGTGCTCCCGTTCTGATCCTACTCACAAAACTTAGTTTGGCTTCTCGGGAGCATGCGGGGCCAGGAGGTACTGATTTTCAGATTTACTAAATGCCTGCATTTCCAGTTAATCTGGAGCTGTGGGTGCCAAAACCTCAAGAGAGTCACTTACCCTCATTGCAAATATTATTTCAGCCTTTCTAATTCTACTGGAAAAGCAATCTTCTGAGAAGACTTAAAGGCACTCTAAAAGCTATTATACAGAAAACCCAACAGGATCAGAATGAAAGCCAACAATTTCTGATATCAGATAAAACACTTCCTTTCATCAGTGTTTTAGTGTTTTCTTCTTTCCATTAGCCGTTTCTTTTCACCCACTTTCTATAGCCTCAAAGTTATTTTTGAATGACCCGTTTGCTGCAGATTTCCTGAAGAGGCCCAACCAATCTACTCACCTTTGAGAAAGTACCTTGCAACTGCCTGGTCCTACCATTACTTGCATATGAACCTAAAGTGGGCAGTTTCTCATCTTCCATTTAGATTTTTTTTTTTTAATGGATGATAAAAGCAGAAATTATTCAACTGCACAGATCCGTAAAGCTTTTGATCTGCAGCTTTTCCAGTCCAGCACCATGGTGACAAGCCAGCACAGGGAAAAGCCTCTGCACAATAACCAAGACACACACACTTTGCATTTCAGAGAGTGCTTGTCACATGGCAAATCATCTGTCTGAAGGTATAAAGTGGGCATCTTGCTGTCTTCTAAGGCAGTTCTGACACAATGCCTTCAAGTTACTCTCCTTAGGAAAGGGTTTTTTTATTTTGCCTGCTAAACTCAGTATCTGTTTATCAAACTGATGCCCACCATCTATACCTGCTGAATGCACACAGCATCCTCCCACACCTACAGCTGGGGATGTCTTGGCAACAGGATCCAGCACAAACGGGGTTCTGACTCACAACTGGGGTATCCTGGTGCTGCAATAAACCACAGCTTTTCATCCTCTAGTCCACGAAGGTGACTGACGGGCCACCTCACATCCCTGCACCAAAGGAAACCCCTGTGAGACAACATCACCAGCTCTGACAGCTGTGACAATCTCATGGCCACCTCCACTGGTTCTAGAGCAAGGAGTCCCACCATTTTCTTATTCTAGCTGCAGAAGCAGAAGAGACATGGTCATCTTTGAGGATAGCTCCATGGTTCACTCCAATAATTACTGTACAGGCCTTCTTGCTTTTGAAATTAGCTGACAGTTTTTCGAAGACAGAACAATATATGATCTTCTTAAAGTGCTGATGCATCTTAAGATGATGATTCCTAGGAAAGCTAAGAGCTTCATCTCTTTCCTAACATGTCCTGCAATGAAACCCTCTTTTTGAGATACTTTGATAAAAACATGGAATGGTAGGGTTTGGAAGAGACCTCTAGAGATCATCAAGTCCAACTCCCTCCAACTTTGATCTTACAAAACTTTAATAATTTGGATTAAAATTTTCTATGCCAGGTATTTACCTTGAGTTGATTATTTTAGATCAATACATTTCTGTACCTGTTTTCAGGAGCCTTATATCAGCATCCTCACTGCAGAAGACACAAAAATTGCTCACTAGACCCCCACTGCCTGCAGGAGGAGGGGTAAGCAGGTCTGGTGTTACTTCAGAAGGAATAGAGAGCTAGAGATGTCACGCGATAAAATGTTTTTGACAGCACAAGAGCTTTTTTTTGTGGGAATGAGTAATTTTGGTCATTCCATAAGCCTTTTCTACATCGAGACTTATTTTTAGCATTGGCAAGACCTAGCTCATTAATGTAACAGACACAAAAGGTATTTTACAATAAATATCACAGTTCATTACAATGTGTGGAATTTTGCAACCCTCTGAAAGCGGGACATGTTTAGTTTTACAGGGAAGGTTGTTTCAAGGGCATTACTGACCCTTCACATGTACTGCTAAAGAGAGGATCAGATGGTGGATCCTACACAGTGCTGAGGAATAAGGAAGAAGCTGAAAGCCCAAGGGTTGCTGCTAAGTAGCTCTCCTTACATTGCACAATGAAGTGGGTTACGCTCTAGATCAACTGCTACAAGCTGCTAGAAGAGGATCCCAGCAGCCACGCTGGGTTAGCCCTGCTTTCTCCTCACCACATTAACAGAGGACCAGGGTCTGGGGCTCCCTGCTGCCCCTTGTATGGCTGGTAGCAATGATCTAACTCTAAGGGATGTCACCAAAACCACTGTGTGCACTTCTAACTTCATGACTTAAAAGTGATTTAGGTTGCTTTTCTTTTTCCACTGTCTTTTCTCCAACGGGAATGGGTTGAAGAGAGGATGAAGTGACTGTGGGAAGGAAAAAAAGAAGTGTGAAAATGGGAACCTGAAAAAAAATAGCAATGCGAAGTCATTAGAAAACTCTTTTAACAGTGAGAACCTTTAAGGTTTGTAGAACTATTCCTCTCTGTGACACAAGCAAAGTTGCTGAACTACACTATTTTCCCTCAGCTAAAAGCCAGTTCAGTAATATAGATTTCAACCATGCAAACAATGAAAAATAATTGTTTCCCATCCATTTTTTCACAAAATACTAGCATAAGTGGCACATTTTTTCCTATTGTTTGGCACAAATAAAAGTAAATTCGAAAGTAATTTCTCACCTTCAACACAGGTTCCAAAAACCGTGATTGAAACAGAAAGTGAGATTTTCCCTCCTATTACATGTTCTGTAAGACCCCCTGCCTAGTGCTTTCCTTCAATTCCTTCTCCTGACCAGCAGGGAACACAACATCTGAGAAATCTGACCACAATGTTTCAGGGAAAAGAAACTTAAAGGAGAAGGATTTCAACAATTATGGTGACATAAGAAATAAATATGGGGGGAAAAAAAAATAGCTGAAAGGCCAGCCTAGCATTTACCCACAGATCCCAGCAGTAGTTCCAGGCAGGATTTATTTTAGTAATAAAAACATCTAGGGGATACAGGTATCCTAACACCACGGGAGTGGCAGCACCGGTAGAACCACGTTATATGGACACAGTGTCACCTCCTACGTGCCTGCCCACATTTCTCTCACCATGAAGCAGTTTCTGAGGGATCACAAATGGGCAATCTTGTTAGCAGAAGACTTGGGAGCAAAGGAAACTTGGGTCCACCATCCCCCAACATACCGGCTGGAGAAGTTGAGCAGGTACAGGGTGGGGAAATTAACTGTGCTAGATAAAGGAGTGGTATTAAAGTCTTGGTTTGCCTGGAGCAGTAAAGAAACCAAGAGAAGGAATAGCAATTCTGTCAGGGTTACAGCTGCACGCCACTCCTTTTTCAGGGTGAGCTGCGATACTTTGCTCTTACCTGTTGAATTCATGCCCAGGGAATTAGAAGCTGGAGGAAAACTAGAGGGTTTTATTTATTTTCACCAACCCATTGTGCAGCATTCTTTATCTGTGATCTAAGAGCTCTTTTACCATTTGTAACTTTTGTGATTTCAACCAGAGAGAAAAATGTGATAGGATTTTGCATGACTCACGAGCCTTGTGAAATACTTTTAAATGGCTGATCTTTCAAGTTTTTGAACAAAATTGGAGCAGAGGAAAATCCTGAATTCTGTAAAAGGGCCCAGACACTGAGCTTCCATAAAGTAATCTTTGTGCTTTTTAAAGTGCAGGAAAATTTGGCAAATATCTACTCGATTAAGCCCACAAAGGTGTGTTCCTACATTCTTGGGTACATTCTTACATACTTGCATAGAGCTTCAGGCTTTTTTTTTTCCCCTCTTTAAAATCAAGGCCAACTTTTCAATCAGCAAAATAGATCTGCAGATTTGGGTTTACTAAGCCAATGAGAAATATTAGCTGAAGCTTGCATAGACAGTTACTCTGCTCTCAGCTCTGCTGCCACACTCAGTTTCTGGAGCCAGATTCTCAGCTAGATTCTCAGCTGCACAGGACCACCAGAAACCTGACTGCCAGAGATCATGCAGCTTTGTTTTTAGTGAGCAATTGCCTTATGGATTTTCCTTTTCACTTGGCTCCAATCTGCTTGCATCCTTTCTCATGCTCCCTTACCTCATCAGTGCTTATGACAGAAAGGGAAGTAATTGCTGGACTGCCTTGATGAGAGACAGACTAAGCAGAGCTGCAAGCTCCTTGTGCCTTTCTATAGGCATTTCTGCAGCAGAGACGTTCTACCTGTTGCAACAGTGATTCTCTGTGCTTCCCAGGCACGGAGCCCATCTTCCGTTCACTTCCTAAGATGCCAGAGCCCACTACACCCTCTCAAGTTGTGCGTCCTCTTTTTTGATCTTTCTTTCCATCTCTCTGGCCGCAGGAACGTGAGTCTGGAGCTTCCTAGTTTTCAAACGCCTGCATTGTGTACTGCATTGCAAACCTCAGCCAAGGGCTCGGCAGCTTTCCCGTGGACAGAGAGGCATTGTAACGAGGGGACGGGCTAAAGAGGCAGCAGGAGGGAGCAGAGGAACATCCCTGGAAATGGTCCTTCAGTACGACTTCAAAAAAGAAAACCTGCAACCAACACACAGAGTAGTAATAGGTAGAGGCTCCAAATAGTGGCAGCTGAAAATCCTGACCTTTCCCATACTGGGGAGAATCGTTATGCTGCTGTTCTGAGTAACTCCTCTGCAAGGCTTACAAATAACAATTAGTAATAATAATGGGTTACGGAACAAATTTGGGTTTCTGACTATCATTCAGCAGGGAATGAAACATATCACAACTGTCTCTATTAGAAGCGCTGGAAAAACTTGTCATAGTTCAGAATGAAAGTATTAAGCAGATGTGACATTTAATATCTGACCTGTCATCAGACAGGAAATTGCATTGTTAAATTTCACTGTTACCCAAGTTAATAAAAAAAAGGGAAAATTTGACAGTACACCGGGGGCCAGCTCCATCCCCAGAGCAGCACTGCTCACTGCAACCCTCAGCATCTGGCAGCAGTCCCTGTACCACGGCATCCCTTCAGCAGCAGCCCCATGGCTGGCAATGCGAGCAGGCTTCACGCAGCGCTCCTGTACGACTGCATCAAACACACTGCAAAGGCCAAGCTAGATGGGATGACAAACCAAATGAAAACTAAGAAACTTTCCAAACCAAATCAAAGTCTTCTCTTCCTCCCGCCCCTTCCCCTCAACTCTTGTCTCTGAAATGTCTCACTGTGTTTTCTTCAACCTTTCAGCCCTGAAAAGGCTGCAGCACAAAAGTAGCAAGCTGCAGGTGGATGGACTTAGTTCCGGCAGAGCTGGATAGGGCAGCAAGGAAGTTAATGGGGAAAAAGTTTCACTCCTCAGCAGACAGAGACAAGCATTTCTTTGTAAGACAATAGGATTTGACAGAATTTCTTGTGTTTTAAGCTTTTCACGCCTTTCTTAATATAAGGATAAGCTCCTTTTCTCCTTTCTGACACAGTGCATCACGCCTCAGATAAAATCCTTTTGAAGAACAACATGCACACACAGTATAATCTGACATTATTCCATTGCTACAGGGAACATCTTGAACATAATTGCACCACATGGAAGTTGACTTGCTATGAGAAAAACACACAAAAAAGCTTTCACAACAAATCTGTAAACACATTTATGCTCCCAATAACCATGATAAATCCAATTAAACAGCCAGGATTTGTGCTACAAACTGTCACTAAAGGAGTTAATGCAGTTCCTGGGGTGGGGAATATACCAGCTTTAAGCAAGAAATCACAGTTCCTAGCTGCCTGAAGTTCACACTTTTTTAGGCAAGCCTCTCATGAGGGTACTGGCAGCCAAATCAAGACTCTTTAGGCCCAGCTCACTCCTGTCCCATCCACAGTGGTACTGCATTGCCTTACCCTCACTGCCCAGTCCTGGAGTCATCTTTTTTCTGCCCCAGGTGCTCTAACTCCTGTTCCAGGTAATAGGGCAAAGGACATGAGAACAAAGTTTGCCTGGCTTTGTTGCAACCATTGTTTCATTTCAGGTATGATGCTGACATATAACAATAACTAAAATTCAGAGTCCTGCAGATTTGGTCGTCATGCCCCACATAAGACCAGTAAGAAAAGTTCAGGATCACACGCTACAGGAAACCAGTTGTAAAAATACAAATCTTAATTATGAAATACCGTATTTGCCAAGGTGTTGTTCAGCTTCCCCAGGGTTGTTAAAAGACATGGTTAGTGTTAATAAGCACACTTCTAAAGCCAGTTTAGCAGAAGGCCTGGTTTTAGTCTGATGTTCTGCTCCAAATCCACCAAAAGCACACAGCTACAACAGAAGGGGAATTATTTCAGTCTGGACCTGAAGATTTTCTTTCCTGCAGATGCCAGGAGAGAACAAAGGAGGAATGATGCCTTTGCACTGGAAAGAACATTGTATATTGCAGCATCTGGGAGGAAGAAACTCTGTCCAAAGAACATCTGCTTCTGAGGAGCATCAAGCAATGCACAGCAACGTTTGCACTGGGTACCTGTCAGTGATGCTGAAAGTGAATACTGGTAAAAGCCAAAACCAGCACAGTATCTGTAACACCACTGCTCTGCCATCAAAATCACCAGAACAATCTAAATCTCATTGGTATTTCTCACCAGGGAGAAAACTGTGTTTATGAGCACTCAGAAAAAAATGAGCATCAACTGGTGCAGATGCCTGCTGAAAGCTGGTCCCAGCTGCAGCACAACAGCAGAAAGCCAGAGCGGTGGGGGACAGCTCAGCACCTGGCTCCACTGCTGAGCACCCTAGCTGCACATTAGCCATGTAGGTAAGACTTCAAAGCTCAACAGTTAATTATCCTTCAACTGAAGGGAGTGCAGTGAACCCAAATGTGTTCCACCCGCCTCCTGGAAGGGACTGAGGAACGCTGTAGCTATTGCTCCTGTGCAGTCTCCCTGTGTCTGTTTTCCCCACCAATGCCAGTTCATAGGACAGGTAACCCTTTCACACCCCTCTGATTTCTGCTGTTCTTCTTCAGAGGTTTGAAGCCTCCATTTTCAGTGGATGTAGCAATGATCTCTCTCAAGGCTGCAGTGCTATGACTCACAGCAAAAGAAGCTAATATAACACCCAGCTTGAATGCACAGCTAGGAAGTAAAACCAACACAGGAAACATTTACAGAGCAACATATGCCTGTGTAACATCGCCCAATGATTTTGAGCATTGCAAGTTTTGGTCACTTTAAAAGTGACTAAATAAATGGCAGTACTCTGCCTTCCTCCAAAACTAACATTCACCTAAAGGCATCCCATGGCCACGCAAGATCAGTTCCGAGAACATCAGCATTTTGGGCTGGAGGATGCTGTTGCCAGCAGCTGGCAGGGCGGACAGGAAGGACAGGAGCAGAGCTGTGCTACAGGCAGTGGTCATTCACATGCTGAGTAGGATGTTTCTGAGCCTCTCCCAGCCTGATGCCAGTGGCCACTATTTTTTGCACCTTCTTTGAAGACAACCACAGATGTTTTTACTCCTGTCCTTTCTGCATGCCTGGAAAAGCTGGGATATTCTCTCCCTACACAAGGGCTATAGAGGCATATGTACAAACAAATTAAGAAAGCAACAAGATTTAGCTGCATGATTTCAGCCTGCTGAGTTTCTTTGGGTATCTAAGCTGCTGAAGCCGCACCCATCTGCCTCAGACGTTGTTTAAATGTTTGCAGAGCTGCTGGACACCTTGAGCAATAGTGATGAGGCTCAAATGCTTTATGAGTATGTCTAAGTGTGCCCAAGTAATTTCTGACCTCCACAGACTGCAGTCTGTTTAGTTTATGGAGCTGGCAGGATTTCCTGGTGTATTTGGTACTCGTAACTTCTTTGAAGCAGGGAACAGTGTTTGCCAGTTTAGCAGTTCTGTGGTGCATCTTCATGCTGAGCAAGCTTGCTTGGAAGTAGGAACTGCAAGAGGTCCAAGTCAGCTGGCAAGTAGCACCTGCCTATGGAGGCCTTCCTTTGGAAATGTAGTGCTGGGAATTCAGACTTGAGGTTTGATAATACAGAAGAAAAGCTGATGCTCCCAGACTATGCTGCTTTTGAGATGAAAAGCTTAAATAAGTCTTTTTTTTTAGGAGTGAAAGAAAATATCCATGTCAGGAGCTCACTCTTCAGTTAACTTTATCCCTTCAATATTAAAATGGACAGACATATAAAATATCCCTTTGCTTTAATACCAACCTTATACGACTGGAAAGGCCAGAAGAGCACTATGCAGTTAATAAAGCTGGCATCTCATGGAAACAGAGTTTCAGCTTTCAACCTGGAGTCACTCTTGTGCCTTCATCTCTTGTGTATGTTCTGCAGTAATCTCATACATGGTCCAGCAGGCCTAATCCCGAGGTGGGGCTCTCCAGGTGCCAGAGCCTCAGAAGAGCCTTGTACTGATGCCATAATCTTTAGCAGATTTATAACCAGACTGATCATGGCTCCACACACTGAGGAAATGGGAGCATGATACAAAGATGGTCATGAGTAAACAGTAGGAAGCACAGGGACCAGCCCAGCATCTACCCTGACTTTCAAAAGGGGGTCTCAGTCCATGGGTCACTGTGATAAATGACACAGTACTGTGATACAGGCTGTCTCCCTGCATGGTAAATGTGTCCTTCCCTGGTATCAACTAGGTGAGTAGAAATGACAGCTCTCACTAATGGCTTGCCCGACTAACAATGTGGACAGGGTTCTCTTGCTCTTTCACTCTGTGGAGACATGCCCTGCAGTCAGGAGTGGCAGGATTTTCACACAGGCTCGGCAGCAGCCTCAGCATCAGAGGAACCCCGCTGACTCCAGCAGAAGCAGAGCAGCAGGACACAGACAGTGAGGTGCAGTGCTGTAAAGCCTCGAGTCAAGCCCCATCACAAGGGCATTTGGCAAGCACCTCTGTTGCATTTGGCACTGGATCAGAAAACTAAACCCTGCTAGTGCTTTGGAAAAGAATGCCTCTCGCCTCACCATCCCATTTCTTTAAGTTACTCTTTATTACCTTAGACTAGATGGCAGAGCTGGAAGCACTCTCTTTGCAAGGAGGATGGAGTGAGGAAAAGTATTACTTCACACTTGTTTTCTTCTTCAGATCTCTTGAAGCTTCTCTAGGAAGCCTGGGCTTGTTGAACCTTCCATCTGAGTCAGTACAGCAAATCTTTACCTTCACTTTCCAGCTTGGCATGAAAGGGGGAGGGTGTGGGGGGGGGTTGTCTGGGGGTAAGAAGCATTTGTACTCTGCCACTCAGCCACCATCAGGAAAATCCTGTTGTTATTTTCAGCAAGAGCTGATAGGAATGCTAGGAAAGGCTGAAACGACTTCAGCGGGGAATATTTGTCAAGACCTATTTGGGGCACATCCTGCATTCCTCAAGTGCTTGCAGGAGAGGCTGTGACTAGCAGGGGAAAAATGACTGTACATGCTGGCTCTCCCTACCTAGACATTCACACGTGCACCAACTACCTCTTGCTTATCAATATTTTACAAAAGATAGCCCTTCAAGCAAATTACCTTCTGGAAAGCTGCCCATGGGTAATGTACAATGTAAATCCATTAATCAAGCAAAGCCACTGGAGTATCTCTACACGGTCATTCAATAGCACTTATTTTTTAGCCTCTCCCATGTTTATATTTAGATGGGAAAAATACAGCAGTCAAAAAAAAATGTGAATTGATGAGGAAAAAGAATAGCCATTCAGCAGCCTGTAGGTGCATAGAAACTTCATAATGAAGGACGACCGTGTCTGAAATCAGGAAAAGCAGAAATTTCAGAATGCCAGGCATACTGGGAAGGGAGGGGATGCATGCCAAGCTGGTGTACTTTGCCAGTAACGGGAATTGCACAGCAGTGGATTTCACATGGGCACGGGGTGAAGGTGTACAGCAGGGTGGGAGTAAGCAGTGGCAGGCTGCAAAAACAGTCGACAACCCAGACTGGCCAGGCTCTGAGAGAGCAAGGAGATGTTTTAGGTAATTTGGGAGTGTTTGGTTATGGGTGTGCTCACAGCTCTCGGCCTGAGCTGGACTCGTCAGAGCCACACACACATAGAAGAAAATAGGAAGCCGCAAGACACCAAAGACCAGGTGGAATGTCAGCTTCCTTGGTATTGTACTCAAGCCTGTAAGAGGGACTAGCCTTCCCAGGCCTGCACCCTGATGGCTGTCTTAGGCTGCCCTGACTTCCTCACCTTTTACTTTGTTAAAGCCAACAACAAGCATTTCAAGCACAAGCAGGGCCAGCCCTGCAGAGGCTCCTTGGCACCATACCGGGCAATGCCCGTGCCAGCACTCGGCTGTGCCTTGTGGAGTTAAGGCAGCAGGTCCCTCAAATTCCCCTGTCCCCCATACCCTCGTAAGGCAGGTTACCACCACTCTTGAAAATTTCTGGGGAACAGAAGCAGCCTCACAAGAAGGTTTCCATAAAACAAGTGGCTATTAACAAATTACTTAAGATCTGAGCATCAACGTGCAGGACTACTAGGGTTCAAGATGGTTTAATTCTATTACTGGCTTGTGGACAGGCACAGTTGAGAAAAGCTGCCTACCAAACATGCACCTGGGCTGGTCAAAAGTCCTCAGTTTTCCCTGACCCATCAGCAACCGAGACAGGATTCATGTCAAAGTGTGATTACAGAGTAATTGGAAGATACTATCAGAATCTTCTTAATATAAAACAGCCTCCTTAAAAAAAGAAAAAAACAGCTTTAAAAAAAAATAAAACAGCTTGACAGGGTCCTCTGACAATACAGAGATTAATCACGAAGGTAGTTCAGCACATCAGGGATAAAATCTGATTTCAAGAACTGCTGGAAAGAAATAATTGTTTTCACATTTCTTTAACATAGCTAACAATTCACTCTTGGAAGAGTGCTTCATCAAATCCCAAGGCGGTTCTAGAGGCTACTGTATGAATGTAGGAACAAGCATCAACAGTTAATATGAACTGAAATCTGAAGGTGAAAGACAGACAGACACGCATTTATCCACCAACAAGACATTGCTCCCATGACCATTTTACAAAACCACACCACCTCCTGTGGTTTCTCGTAGCAGACCAGGGAGGGCAGGGTGTGGGGGGTTGACTTCAGCTCTCTTTCCTTCCCAGGTTCTCAAAGTTCATGGCAGAGGGTAAGTCCTCTCTCCACAGGAGGGATGCAGCAACAAAACTGGTCCTGCCAGGTGCTTACCTGCCCTCCTGTAAGTGGTGAGGGCTGTTCAGATGCCAGTGAAGCCTTGGGTAGGTGTCTGAGACTATCACTCAGGATGCCAACATTAGCAGCAGGGCTTGGCCTTTGTGATGTGGTTCTTTGCCAACTAAAGACTGGCCCAGCATCACCAATCTGTTTACCACAGACCATCCATAAGCAAAAGCAAGGAGTAAGTTCTGGTAACTACTAAGTGAAGCCACATATAAACCAGCGACCTAAGAGGCAAAAGCGCTAATTTCTGAGCCAGCACGTACAACCACATGCTATTTTCCAGTACTCCATCCCCCAGCCTAGGTTACCCTTCACATGTCTTTTCAGAGGGAACGTCCTTCCCCTGCCATGCTGGTACAGAGAGGGGCTCACCCACACCAGTTCCGCCATCTGCCTCTCCTACATCCAGCAAAAGCATCTCACAGGAGAATATATTTCATTCTAGGATTTTATCAGTAAGCAAATAATCAAGAATAAATGTTCCTTTTCTTTTCAGTATATTAATTATCACCTCCTTTCAAATTGTTTGCTTTACCATAGAGTTTCCTCACAATTTTGGGACCTTTCCCCCCAGATAAATCCATGTAAGGTATTAGTCCCTGCACAGCACCACAGGGCAACCTCACAGCCACTCCTAGGCTTCATCAATGCTCCGTTAGGTAAGTAACAAGATACCTTATGCTTAAAAGGGGGAGTTAAGAGACCCTTGAAAAATTAAGTCTATAATGTATTAATCAGAGCAAATTTACCATAATAAATAAGAGCTCACAGTTAAAAAAAAAAAAACAACCCAAAAAAATTGCCTCTCTATTGCAGATTTGAACCAAAGAAGGAATCTAGTCAGGTTTGTATCGCTGCTTCCTTGCTACATAAATAGCTGCAACTGGCGTGCTAAAAATAAACCAGATAAATATTTAAGGCCCACTCCTACTTAACTTACTGTTGTGCTTACTGTTGTGTAAATCAGGAGTAGTATCAGTAAGATCAATGAGTTTACAGCAGAATACTTTGCTGAAGTCAGAGGGAGAGCCTGTGTTTCAGCAATTGCAGACACATCCTCCCATGAACACTTGAGCATCAGCTGGCTGAGCTCTCCTTCCTCCTGACCTACAGGTTCCTAGATAGCAATGGGAAAAGGAGTGTAGGGTTAAATGCCGAGAAAGCTGCATAAACCAGAGGCCATACAAGAAGGAAAAAGCTGCTTTCCTCAGCAGGGTTTATCTGAAAGCATTCAGATTGCACCAGTCTCATCCACGCCTGATCCCCGCCAGCGATACAATGTGAAAACCTGCATTCTGGCACAGAGATTTGCCAAAGCACGGGCAGCTAGAATGAGCATCTCGCACTTAGATTAAAAAGGGATGGGTTTAAAAAGAAACAGCATAATGAAAAAACATGGTCCTTCTGCCTAATCCATAAAATAGCACGCAGGTAACTCTTAAAAAGAGAAAGAAGTATTCCTAGCAGAGCAGTATGCAGCTCAGTGTCTATACATGTCAAATAAAATAATGATTACCATAAAACTACTGTAAAAATAAGTAGCTATACTTTTCTTTTGTAGATCATTTTTCCCCTCCCAAAATAACTGAGTATTTTGTGCATGAAATACTTCAGGCTAATGCACTCCTGAAAAAACTCTTGGAGATGAACAAAATAGTCTCAAATGGCTCTCCTGTCTAAATTTAACTCCAAGACCATTTTACATTGAATAAAAAGACTACATAATGTACCTGATAATAAACCACATTATTTGTGAGGGTGCTTACAGAACAGGAATTATTTGTATTACTAGAATAAACATTCAACAGAATCCACCAAAACATGTGAAACTATTTGAAGGGAAACGCAGTAGTTCTCCATGCTGAATAAACCAAGGCAAAAAAAACCCCAAACCCAAACTGTGCTTAAGCACATATAGATTGTGTGTCATCCTGAGTACATGGGAAAACTAAAGACACAAAGGCTGCCTGTTTTGCTATGGGGTTTTTTATCTTGCTTTTCCAGGAAACCAAATATTAAGTACCTGGCTTACAAACCTCCTCCAGCAGTTGCTCCCACTTCCTTTGACGTTCACCCCTTACAAATGACACAATCCAACGCCCACTTGCCAGCTCTGAGAAAGCAAGAACGCTGTGGCTTCAACACCCCCCCATCCACCTGAGTCTGGCCAAAGGAAGATAAAACACCATGTAACTCTGCAAGCTAATTATAGCTGTTGCTGATGTAAGGAGGGGGAAGGAAGAGCAAAGGGGACCAAAAAAGAATTAAATAAATCAGAGGAAGCATCCTTAGTCATTCAGAGAATATGCTCAGATTTTAACAGCACACCTGGAAATGAAAAGCCACCATTAGAAAGTAAATAGTAGGTTGCAACTAGGAACAAGCATCACCTTCCAGAGTGGGGACTGGGACCCCAAGTGCCTTGTCCCACCACTTGGGCTTGCAGATGCTCTGGGGAGATGACCTGTCTCCAAAAACACTAGGGTGGTCTCAAGGTAGGCGAGGCTTTGAGGAGCACCGAGGACCTCCCCATCAAGGCCTCACAAAGCTGCAGCCTATCGCTCTGGCTGCACAGACCAAATAAGTCATCATCAGTGAGCAGCGGGGTCTTTGTGGAAGAAAAAGGATTCAGCAGCACAAAGAGGATCTGGTGTTGCATCTCACATTGCAGTCAGCTTTTATGCAGCTAGGCAAGGGTGCTATGGATGATATTAAGGAGTGTTTCAGGGGCCAGAGCATACTGGGATGGCATAACCCAGGGCTCCAAAAACTTGAGAAGAAAGCACATGCCGAGGGCATGGCTCTGCACCGCTCACATGCCACCTTCCCCATCACTAAAGTGGCAATTTGTCGAAAGCATGGAGCTTGAGAGCCCTGCATGCACGCCCCAGGAGCGTGACCCATTCCCGGTATCACCCCTGTCGCTGGCTGCCACAGCCAGGTCTTCTCCCAGCTAGAAGCCAGCTCATTCAACTCTCCCCAGCTCATGACAGCTGGGGAGGGCAGAGCTTCCACAAGGTGAGCTGCACCCATAAGCGACCCTCCCCCTCCTCCCGTTTCTGATTACATTTGTGAGCAGTTAAAAATGCCACCTGTAAGCTCAGAACCTGAGCTTTGGCCTAGCAACACCACCCTTTAGGAAGTCAAATGAACGGGAAACAAGGAAAATGCTGCATAATTACTCAGAGCCCCCCTGGAAGGAGGGCTGTAGTGAAAGCAGTGAGTCTCTTTTATCACAGATTTCTTACTGTGTTAGAGCACTGCCTAATAGCTGCTGTATCCTGCTTGAGTGAGTACATTCTCCTCAGAAATCAAGCAAAGGTTTCTAATCGTTTTTGACAGAGCGGGGTCCCCTAAAGCTACATTTTCTGTCTGATTCATGCTGACTGACTGTAACCCTATGACAGTTATTGGAAGTTAATTAGCAGTGAAGTGCAAAGGGCTCTCTAGGAATGAAAATACAAGTGAGAAATGCATGTGGAGTGTCCCCATTCCCAGAAAAAATACTGCTAAGAAGGTTAACATAACCAAGAAAATATTGCAAACTGAAAATGTGAAAGGGATTCCTCTAATAACTCGGCTACAACTGTCCCTTGCTGTTTAGAGACACAACCAAGAGGTAACATATTTCCAAGGGTTTATCAGGGAAGCAGGGAAGTACAGAACGCAGCATTTCTTTCTTCACCACATTTCCTAGAGAAAGCGCCTGGAAAGCTATATAAAGACAATGCCCCATCACATGAAGACAAAGAAAGCTATAAATCAATCGCCGCTTCCTTTGGAGACTGAAGTTTGTCAGATGTTGCATACGCTATCAAATCCCAACTATTTTTGCCCCTTATTCTCCACTTCCTCGGTGCTTGGAAGGAATAATCCACAGTTACATGTGAGCCCAGACAGTGCTGAGCGGGTGTAGGAAGCGAGGCAGAGAGAGCTGAAGCCCCGCACCACCCACTCCCCACAGATGTAAGTGCTGAGACAAGGTGTGAGGCAGTGGGCAGCCCCTTTCAGGTGTTAAAAAAGCCCATTCTGGCACTCTTGGGAATTGGATCTAGCCCTAAACAATCAAAAATAAACCAGAAGTCAATCTTCAGGCAGAGGAAAGGCGCAGCTTTAAGAACCAGGAATGGAACACGTAGCAAAGCAAGTAGGTTGGAAAGGCCAAATGTGGGTCTCGGTATAAAAATAGACACTGGTGATGCCAGAATGCCTTGGCAAAATTGTGTTTATTGATTTTCACAGAATAGGAAAAAAAGCTCCAGCCCTTTCCACCCCGACTGCTGACTGTGACTCACAAGCCATCTAGAACAACTCCAGTGAGCAAGCGGGGACTGAGCTGAGCTGGACCCAGCTCCTGCCTTCACAGCACTCATAGGGGAACCGCGTGTCTTGCTTCAGGCTCTTCTCATGGGTGCCCAGGATATACATAAAAGCTGCAGACGTTCATCTCCATCAAAGCATCTAGTAACATTTAACTCAGGAGATTGCTCTGGGTGGGCGGAGGGCCTGATTAATACACGTTGTCCAATGGCTGACTCAACCACTGCCAGCTGCTGGCATGCTGGCCAGCTGGCCTGGCCTTCCCCTGGCCCAGGGAATGGGGGTGGGGAAGGGGGAGTGGGGAACAGGGCACATAAGGACACTGATGCTGAATCTCTTCTGTGTAGCTGGGGGGGCTGCCCTGGCTGAGGCTTGGAACAGTTGCAAGCTGTTCACATGATCCTTTTGGTCTTGGACCGGTTCACACCTTGACTGACACGGGCAGTCAGTGCTTTCGCTCACCCAAGCAGAGACAGGTGCAAAACACAAGGAAAGGCTTATGCTGAACTGCTACGGTCTTGTGATAGTTTATTTTTCTTACCAAGAGAACACTCCGCCAAAGGCCTAAAGCACAAGTGAGAGGAAACGCAAGGCAGGACCCACCGCCCCAGAACCCGTCCTGCCGGGACCGCCTCTGCCTCCGGCCAGGCCGCTGTCTGAGGCCGGAGCGCCCGCCTGCTCCCCGCACAAGTACTTCGGCTAATCTGGGGTGAGTCCCCTGGCCAGAGCCGGTCACCCGGGGCCTGCCCGGCCTGCCGAG
>JANHFX010023940.1:0-36976 GCA_027560015.1 Chloroceryle amazona | reverse complement strand
GGGTTGGGTTTGATACTGTTTTTTTTATATATTTGTAAATATTCTATTTTATTATTATTTTCATTTTCATTCAAGCTGTTCTAGTTTCCTTTTCTAATTGCTCAGTCTCTTTCCCTTATTCCCTTTCTCTTCTCCTTTGGGAAGGGAGGGGGTTTAAGAGAGAATGTCTGTTATAGGTCTAAGAGGCTGCCCTGACCCTAAACCGTTACACTTCATCAATATATGCTCATTGGTCATTTCATTTCTGATTTTGCTACTAATTTTTACTCTTTTTAGCTCAACCATTAATAACCATAAATGTCAGACTCATATTTTCAATGACAGAAGACAGACTAACACATCATATAATACAATGACTCAGGGAGATAAAGTCAAAAAAGACTTACAAACAAGATGTTCCTCCAGCACTCTTGCAAACTATGCTCTCCAAATTTTGAAAGACAATGATATGCTTAATAAGAAACATTTATTTTGTAAAAACTCATTTTAATATTTCAAGCTACAGAATTGAAAGGAAACGTCACTGTGTGATTCTCAGTCCTTACAACTACAATCTCTTCCTTAAAAAGCAGAACTGTTGTGGAAATCACTTGAGGGTAGGAAGGTTAAATTAGAGAGCCATGGTCTGTGATCATTGCCTCTTAATCCTAGAGCTTCTTGAAATCTGTGTTACTCCTAGTCCAAGTGGGCCTTCAGCAAGATCATGTGGATCATTGGCTTATGTCAGGTAGGTCCACTTCAGTAGAGTTTGGTTAAGATTTTTCCACTAGCCTGAAGCAGGATGAATTAAGCAATAGGCAAGTTGGCATTTCTGCAAATGCTTGAATGAATTATGTAATTTGCTTTATTTATTTCTCCTGAACCTGAACGGTTGATAAGGCTTTCATGTCATTAAGAAATGGCAATCACACATGCTGAATGTCCCAAACAGATACAATTAAATCCAGATGAATAATTTTTCCCTGCAACGAATGCAAGCTTAACAGCCTTATAGAATATCTTCTCAGTAATATCTATCATTTTAAAAATATCTCTCACTCTTATCTGTTTATATCTAACCTTTTTTACTCTTGAAACACCATGGTATTTTTGATGAATAACAGAAGACCCAAAATACTCTTTTCTGTCTCAAATGCTGCTTTCTTCAAGGCCCTTGGCATCCTATCTTCTTGGCATACATGAGTTTTATGCCATCTGTTTTTTCACAGTGCAGCTTGTTCATTGTTAGGAACATCCTGCTTGACTGTTTATAGTTGCTTGTTCATTTAAAATCCACCAGTAGGGCACTGCCAAGATCATAGCAAGGTGTTGATAGACAATACTGTTGTTTTGTTCCTGTTGGAGCAAACACAAGTTTCTTATTCTTTCTTTTCATATCTTTCTCTCTTCTTACTCAGATTTCTTCTCCTGTGTTTTTTTTTTTCAACTCTCATTTTATGGCTGGACTTTATTTTTATTTTTTCACCACAAAACCTAACTACAAATCTATTTCATAACGTTATATTTATTTGCAGTTACGTTTGTGGCATGTTCTGAGATTTTATAATATTTTTAACCATAATTAGTGGAATTCTATAGTTATAGAAATCTTAAATTCCAGCAAGAAATACAGATTAGGCTGGTGGGGAGAAAAAAAAAAAAAAAGAATTACAACTGTATTACAATTATATTGTTAAAATATATTCAAATTGTATTGTAAGAATGAAATCATATTCACCCCAGTAACTGTTTTGGAGAAGACTGGAATGGAATCTAAGTTGTTGAACATTAGTTGAAATATCTGATTTAATCCTGGCTCTGGCATCTTTGTATTTTTTATTCCATCTCCTCTTTGAGGTAACTCTTGTACTCAAACCTCCTATTTGGTAAAGCCATATTTCGAACTAACATTAACTTCTGTATCCATTTTCTCCCATTTCTTATATATATATTTGTATAAAAAATACTTTTTCTTATATATATGTATCTCCTGCATAGCTGTGGTCATGTTTACAAAGTAGATATATTTAGTGTAAGTCAAAACTAGGACTTTTAACCAACCTCACCTCCTGTTCAAATTGCCAAGCTCGGAACTGGGGACTGCTGGGTCCTTTGTGGATAGACACAGACTGACTGACTGAGCTGAATTTGAGCAGCATGTTTTTTCTGAGAGATAGTCACTTCTCCCCTTCTGTTCCTCCGAGGCAGCAGCTGTGAAGGGAAGCTGTCAGTTATCAGCTCCCCAGAACAGAGGGGAGATGTGCAGACACATAGATGTGCTGCAGGCTGAGCTGGGAGGCTCACCTCCCAGTTGGGACCAGAGCAGATCACAACATTTTTCCTTCCTCCCGGTTCTCACTGTCAGAGCTGAGAGCTAACACCATTACCTGCTGCAGCCTAGCTGAAACTCTCAGAAACAAAAAAGGAAAAGGAAGGTGCTGTGGCCACAGTTTAGTCTCAGTTGGACTCAGGTCTAGCTAATGCATTGCTAGTTAGATTCTCTCTGGTGTCAGGGGACCAGGTTTCTGCTCAGGCTGTCATTTACTGATTATTTACTCCTTATTACTGTCTTGATTTACAATACAAATACAGCCTGTGTTTTTTCAGGTAAATGTGTTAAGAATTCAGGTATGATATGCAATAATCTGTCATATCTGTGTTTTGCTTCCTTTAATATTTTTTCTTCATCTTAATATATCCATATGAGAAGTTTTCAGACTTTATAGTAAGAAAGACTTAGGTTTTTTTGAGCAGCTTATTCCTTCAGTGTCTAAGACTTTAATAATTCCTTCTTTGTAAAATAAAATTGAGAATTAGAAACAAAAGCAATAGAGAAGAATAAATTCTAAATCTATTTTTCCACTGCATGCAATTTGAAATAGTATATCTTTGCTATTTTTATTAGAGGAGGTGAAAATCCTAAGATAGTCCTGTTATAGGTCACACAATCATGTCTGAGATATGAAATTATGTGAAATAAAATTATATGAAATAAAATTATATAGTGACATCCCCATGGTACACTACTGGTGCTAAATTTTTCCTTTAGTTGTAATAAATTATGGGTGCTCTAAAAAAGAATATACAGTACTATTCAGTTTTGAAGCTATTTGTCTTATTTCCTAAACAGGACTATTTATTGTATAATGCAATGTAATTCATTGTGGTGGTGGGCATAGCTCCAGGGTGTGTCTGGCAAGCATACTAGGTATGTGTAAGGCTATATATAAAAGCCTATGGATATACATATCCAACAACACTAAGTGGAATACAGTGAAGAGGTAAAGCAAAATGCTTAGCTGTATTCAGTAATAATAACAGTAATTTCTACCCAATCTGACTTTACCAGTAATTTTTGTAGATAATAATTAGTTTCTATCCAGCAATGCAAAAATAAGGACAGCCTTAGTAACCGGCTGGAAGGGACCTCAGAAGGTCTCTACCAAAGTAGGGCCAGATGTGAGGTCAGAACAGATTGCTCAGGGCTTTTATCCACGTGGGTCTTGAAAATCTCCAATGATGGAGCCTGTAGAACTTCTCTGGGTGACTGGATTATCATGTGAGAAAAAAAATTCCTGATCCTCTCATTTTGATTTATTGCCTCTTTTATTACCTCTGTACACCTTTGGGAAAGTGCTGGCTCCATCTCATCACTTCTGGGAGCTGAGGCCTTGAATCACAAAGGGTGGGCTCATTCCAGCCTGTAACCATGGAGGGCAGGGAGGACTGCAGTGGAGGGCTGCTGCAGCAGCTTTGGAGTGACTCCTGTCTGCCAGTCCAACAACCTGCAAGAAACTATTGGCTTTACATGAACTGTTCCTGACAATTATTCATCTCACTTGCTTGTTGTTATCTTCCTCAGTGATGTCTGCTGGTGGTTTTCACCACCAGCAGGTAAAATGGCTTCAACTGATATTTATTTGTTGTCACAACAGAAAAATAACCTGAACATACTGTGATTTTTCCATTCCTAGAGGTGCACTTTTTACATCAGTTTCAACTGTAATGGAAGGAGAGGGCATTGCAAGTTGATTTTCAGTAGGAGAGTCCATCAGAGACTCAAGAAGAGATGTGGGATTGGCCAGAGATGGAAAAAAACACTCCCTATCATTGCAGTATGGAGGGGAAGGAATGAGCTGAACAAAAGATCAGGGGAAACATAATACTATCTCCAAGGACAAGAAACGTCTGTCATGCAGACCAAATATTGGCAAAAATAATAATGAGTTCAAGCTAGAGAAAGATTGTGATTCCACATTAGAATTAGGGTTTTAGTGCTAAGGAAGGTAGCACTGGAATAAAACCTTCTTTGCTTGGGGCAGTTTTGGAGGTTTGTAATAGGAGCTGGAGAACCTTTCATCAAGTATGACAGTCCTGTCATTGAGAGGGAGACAGATGACGTGACATTTCAAGATCTCTTCCAGTTGTATTTTTTCTGTGATTCTATGACTTTCTATTGTTAGCTCATTAATAGTGTATATAATGTGTAATATTTAGTATTGAGTAATATTTAAAGCAGTTAGTGTTAATGGTTTCAGATGAGTGGTCACTAGGCTTGAGAAAAACTGTTGATTTTACTGTTGTAAAAGCAATGAATTCTTAAAAGAAAGCATACTCATTAAAATTTTTATTGAAAATTGCTTTAGTAGCAGTTATGTGGGGCAACTTTGGGCCTGCTTCTAAGGATTTAGGGCACAAATGCTAAAGGAAAGTAAAGTGAATGACAGAAAAATGTAAGCAGCAAACTTTTTTAGGGGAGAATAAATTCAAGGATTAAAAAAATTAGTTGTAGAAGAATGAGGATTTCAGAGTTAACTTCATGTTTTGGTTGGGTGTAACGTGGTTTATGTCCTTTGATGTGAATGGATAGTCAACCCCAAAGGCCAGTTTACAGGCCAGTGCGTGAGCAAGCCCTCAATGCTGTGCACTGTGCACAGATCAATCCCATTAAGCAACATTTAATAGCTAGAATAATTCCAGTGCGCATAAACATATTTCAAAGGCATACATGAAATAGCTGAATATATTATAAAGAAAAGCAGAATTCCTTGTTTGAACCACAAACTTTTACAAAATTCCAGTCAACCACTTACCACATGGTCAGACACTTAGCTTTGATGAATTTCAGACAACAATATGCAGAAGATGGATGCTCTTAAGCAGTGTCTGTGTTAAACAAGGTTTTTCTGCTAGTTTTTACCCAATTTGGGCCATTATCAGCTCTGCAGAGGGAGTTTTAATTGGTGTAGAATTTCAGAGAAGCTGACGTGACTGAAACATCTTGGTTATTTAATCCAGGAAATACCTTATTTGTAAAATATGGTGTGTGCCATATGAAGGCTGATCCAGCTTCCTTTGATTCTGTAATTTCTCAAAACCTCTGACTGATGTTTATTACTACTTGCTAAGATTTCAGTGAAAGAGGGAGCATGCTCTATGAAGATTTTTTGAACTATGTAGACTCTCTTTCTTCATGTGGCTGAAAAGGAATAACAGCTCCCTTGAGCAACACTTCTGCTCCCCATATAGTTGATCTTGACCCCAGCTTGGAAGACTTGATTTTCTTGTGACTGGAAGTCTGATATGAACATGTAAATCTGTAACCCTCTTGTTGAAATACTTTTGCTGCAAAATGTTCTGAAAATTCAAGAGTATTCTGTCTTAACCCAAACCTGAACTCTAACTTTTGATACGGATTTACAAATACAAATTTCATCCTCATTCAAGATCAACATTTTTACCACTACCTCCTCAGTCACCAATAACAGTTCTCATAAAAATATCAGTGTGCTGTGGATTGTGATATAAAACTACCCTTATTTTAATTCTTACTCTGAAGAAGTTATTAAATAAGAAAGTAATTGTCACCAGGACAATGCAATTTTCATGTGGGAAAGAAGGAGCTCTTTTCCAAGAAACAAGGCACTTAAACTCCTTACAATGATTATAAAAAATTAGAAATTAATTTTCTCATGCTATCATGTTTGACTACAAACTTGCAACATAAATAGATCTCTTGCATTTCATCAGCTACATAGATTGGCAAAGCTTAAGAAGGATACAGAAGTGCATGAGGGGCAGGGGACAGCAACTAGCTGCTCTTTTTTGACAGTATGCCTCTCTTTCAGACCCTCATCAACCCTCACAAGTTACAAATGTGCAGACGTGTTCTTTGTAGTGGTATCCTGACAAAAACATCAGAGAAGCCTCAAGACCCAGCAATGAACTCTAAAATCAGCATAACCTTGCCTGTAAAACTGTCACTTTGCACCAACATAATTCCAGGTTTTTGCTAAAAAAAAAAAAAAAAAAAAAAGTAAAAAAATAGTACAGCTTTTTGTTCTGCTTTTGTTTGAACAGCACAGACCTTTGTGCGCGGAGAAGCAGTCTAGAGAACTTCCCATGCTCAGCAGTACCCTTTTCCCAGCGACCATGTTCAACTCAATCCCCCCTGTCTCACTACTGGGAAGTAATGCTGCCACAAGGGGAGGTGAGGGGCAGCCTGAGAGAGTAGATGAGAGAACAGCAATGTGTAGCAGAACTGTGAATTTTGGGAAAATAATCATGTAACAATGACCTCTATCAGGTCATGATTTAGATATCTATTTTTTTAAAACTAGGTTTGCAGTAGAACTATAAACAGAACAAAGTACAAAGTTACTAAACAATTTTCTTATCACACTTGAATCTTGAAATACTAGACTGTTATATCATATAAGGTATATTTTAAATCATTGACTACTGTAAGATTTAGTAGGGATTTACTATACACAACTGAACATCCATTTGAATTTGTCCTGGTATTGAAAAGAATCTTTACAAGAAACAAATGAGCAGTCTACACAATCCATACAGAAGTATAGCCAAAAAACCTATCTCATCGCTAGAGAGAAAATCAAGTGTATTTATACAGCTAACGGTCTTCAGAAAGTAAATACAGAAAAGCTATGCAGAATACTTGGATTTACAGTGAAGCACTAGTCTTGCAGAGAGTGGTGGGCAAAACTGGGAGGCAAGTAAGTAGATCTTTGAGCGTTGGCACTTTCAAATAATGTTGGACCAGAACTTCTTCTAAACAGCATGCTTAATTGTAGGAAGAGACACTGATCTCTATTCAAGGTCTTGTTCTGGGAGATTCATATGCTATAAATACAGTCACTGATACAATGATTGGGGGGGGGTATGTTGATTGAGCCCTACAGTAAAAAGGTCATTCAGTTTTACAAATGCTTTTCTTTATATACTGACAATTAAATCGTGTCATGCAAGTCACATGCAAACTTAAGTAGCATTCTGAGAATCTGTTCCAGCGGTTTTGATGCAGAAAGCATTCTGACTCTGAAAGAAACAGTGCTACTTTGAAGTTCAGTTTCTAAACAAATTCTTGTGTGAAAATGGTGTGACCAGCAGGAGTAGGGAAGTGATCATGCCCCTGTACACAGCACTCATGAGGCCGCACCTTGAGTACTGTGTCCAGTTTTGGGCATCACAGTGCAAGAAAGACATCGAGGTGCTAGAGCAGGTCCAGAAAAGGACAACGAGGCTGGTGAGGTCTGGAAAACAGGTCTTATGAAGAGCGGCTGAAGGAACTGTGTGTTGTTTAGTCTAGCAAAGAGGAGACTGAGAGGAGAACTTATTGCTCTCTATAACTACCTAAAAGGAGGTTGTAGTGAGGCTGTGGTCTCTTCTCCCAAATTACTGATGATAGGATTAGAGAAAATGGCCTCATTGTGTCAGGGTAGGATTAGATTGGATATTAGAAGGAAATTCTTTACTGAAAGAGTGGTTGGGCACTGGAACAGGCTGCCCAGGGAGGTGGTGGAGTCACCATCCCTGGAGGTGTTTAAAAAACATAGCACTTGAGGCTATGGTCTAATGGTTAGGGAGATGTTGGGATGAAGGCTGGGCTTCATGATCCCAGAGGTCCTTTCCAACCATAATAATTCTATGAATTTTATGTTCTCTGTCATTTTCGAACAGATTTTCCTCTTTTCCCCAGAGATTGCAGGACTATCCCTGCAACCACTATGCTCCACAAAAGGAGAAAAATTAGAAGAAAAACTACTTCCCCAAAATCTTGAGTAAATGTGTAGGAGTAGCTCTGTGCATGAGCATACTTTTTTCAAAAGACACATTTACTTCATCTCTACTCAAATGAAAGAAGTGTGTGGGAAAAATTGATAAAGGAGAAAGAAAAGTGTGTGGAATGTAAAACGGGCTTCTGGAGAAGGGGAAAAATACACTTGGAGAAATAAAGGGTCTAAGAGAGCATGGAAGTGAAGGGTATCTGCTTCAAGTGTTCTGCTATGCCATGATTAAAATCATTGTAACACATTAATGCTATGGGTATAAAACTGTTGCAATTTAAAAAAAGGAGGGGGAGGTACTTTTCAGAAATATTTCAATTAATGCAGCCTTTGTATGGTGTTTGTAATTTATCCATCAAATGTTCAAATTAAAAAATGTAGCATTATGCACAAAGAACTTCAAATTCAGAAATTGCCAGGTGTTCTCCATGCAGAGTGCTATGGTGACATCATGCTAATAAACAGCCTCAGTTTGTAAATTAAGCAGAAACCAGCTTGGTAGTAAAAAGACAAACAAGCTCTTGAAGACAAAGGAGGACATGGGGGGGAGGGGGGAATAGTATTATTCTTTTCAATAACAATATAAGCTCCAAAGTGACTAAAGTGTCTAAATGGCTGAATCTCATTTGCAGCCATGTTCTCAAACATGTTTTAATTTCATTAGCGCTGTTTGTTGATGATAGGAACAGGGCTTCTAAACTGTTTTCCTTGTAAAAAAGATTGGTTTTCTTTTAATATGACCTTAACTTTGTGGGTTTCATACTTAATTTAGAAGTAATTCGAGCATCCTTCATTCTGTAACATTCAGTAACAGTGCTTTCTTTTCTAAACATATGAATATATTCAAATTTAACTAGCTCCTTTATCACACCAGTGAGGAGAGAAAGTAAAAGGAATACTGTTTTTTCCAGTTCATGACCTAAAGTGTTTCCTCCTTGTGTGGAAATATGTTAAAAATAAAATCTCCAGGCAAATAATATCTCAAATTTGACCTACTGTATATGTTTGTGACACATTCCTCAATTGCCCAATACAAATGCCTAAAGGCAGAAATTAAGGTCATAAGGGCAGTCTTTGACCAGGCACTTTCTAATGCCCAGATTTTGGTTTCATAAGGGTAGGATTTCTGTATAACTCTATAAATGTAATTTATATTTTTGCATTCTAATTTGCAATGTAACTGCCTAAATTGAGGAAAAATCTGAAAGATTGTACACAAAGGAGATACCGTGCTTTCAAAAGAAACCAGATAAATTGCTAATATCTTGTTGGCTTTAGATCATATCACACTTCAGTAATAAAACCTCAGAATATACACACAAGGGAGATACAAAAAAAGGACAAATAGGCTATAAAGCTCTTGGAAATTTATTATATAATATCAGGGGTAAAACTCTCTAAACATAAATTAATTTTTAATATTTATTTAGTGTGTTGTATTCAATTTCCAACTCAAGATTATGGGGGTTTATTTTTATGTGTTAAATTGTTTGTATAATTGTTAGGCCTTCATGTACATAAATTAATAGTGCCCTGGCCAAACAGAAAGTGATTGCTGTGTAGTAAATTGTAAAAAAATAGAAACTATAGTTAAAATGTTAAAACTTCTAATGACAAGGTTGATGTCAACAGCAGTCAGAACCACAAACAGTTGCTAGGACTTCTGAACAGAATAGCTAAATTCCATACTGATAATATTATTGTTTTCTGAGAGCACTGTTTCCCTGCAAAGCCAGACCATTGTGTCAAGCCTAAATATCCCTTTGAGTAATATTTTGCTATCTCTTCTTTTCATCAGATTCTTCTCCAGCATTCTCATTCTGCTACATGCAGAGCAAGTTTATACTTTTTGATGGGATAAGTCAAACAATTTGCTTGGGGAAAATTCCAGATTCTTTTTTTCTTGTCTTCATGTAAAATGTCTGTTATCTCTCTAGTCTGAAAAAACTCCACTAAACAAACAAGCTAAAAAACTCCACCCAGTAACCACAACTCATTTTGTTGTGATGTGGTAATTAACTTTTGAGTTTTAAGTCAAGTGTAAATTTTAAGTTGGTTAGCCTTTCTGGTGGTATATTTCCAAGCAAAACAAATAGAAATAAATGCATATTTAGGGAACTGTGTAGGAGGCTAGTTTTGGTAGCAGCACTGGCCCCCTCTGAATGGGTAAACTGGCTACAATCTCAACCATCATGGCAAATGTAGCCCCAGGACACAAAGGGGGTCTCCTTTGTTAGCAGAGCTAACAAAGCTTATTTGCTCCATTGGACTTTCTCCACCCATGCAGATTAGATGAAATAATTATTTCAACATTTGCAAACTTCAGACATCAATTTAACATCAGTTAAAATGAAGATGCATGGAGTTTCAACAAATTGGTTTGGGTGTGTTTTCAGTATGAAAGTGAAACTTAACCCATTTCACTTATTACTATGTTGTTTTGAGGTAATATTCTCTCAGTCACTCCAAACTCAGTTCAGGTTCATCAGGAGATCCTGAAAATTCATCGTCTTTTTAGCAACCCAATCCGAAATATCATGTTGTAATAAAAAACTGAACATGCAGTTTTCCTGGGTTTGGTCTTTGCTGTGAACATTGTTTATAACTCTGCTTTGAACTGACAGATTTGCATTTCTGTTTTTCTAAGATTTAATTAAGTAACCTCTGTCACCTCCATTGTCAAATAAAGACCAAGTAGACTCTGTTTTATATAACTGTTTTATCTGTACAGTTCCTTTAATTCTTGTAAAAATAATTTCATTCTTGTTTTGCAACATCTTCAAAACTGTCTGTAAAAAAACCTTTAATAAGAATCCTAAATAACTAGAAGAGTCACCGTGTAACCTTAATGACTATCAAAAAATGCTGATTTGAGCATTTAGATTACCTACTTCTTGGACAAAATGAAGGAATGATAACAACTTTGTTTCTTGAGAAGGATTTATAGAAATATTACTTTAAGTGCTGTAATGGAACTTCCTATTTGCTGACTTCTGGTGAAAATCCATACAGGAACCAGTGGGGGGGTTTATATTCCTGAGTTTTAAGGCAGAATAGTTGGCTAACCTTTGTGTTAACTCTATATAAAGGGGAAAGAGAGGGAGGAACTCTGTGAGAGCACCATTTAGTCCATCTAACTGAAGATCTTGCTTTGAGTTGCTCTTCTGAGGATCATCTGTCTCCATTTGCTACCAACAGAGCACAGGGAAATAAGCTGCACAAACTAGGTGTTTAAGGTTGTGATGTGAGTACCCGTCATCCTTCTCTCCTTCCAGTCAGAGATCAACGATACTGTCTTTACCACAGTGTTAATGTATCTTATGTATATCAAGAATTTCTAACCAAGACAGAAATATCCGCCCAGAATTTACAAAACATAGTTACTCTGATGAGCTCTAATGTTACACAAAGCAGTATTTTTCCCCAAAATAAGATTATTCTGCTTATTATTCATTGTACTTTTATGCCAAATTGAGTAACAGAACTTTCTTAATTTAAGTTTATTCTTTCCAAATAATGCAATTTCAGATTTAGCAATTGTATGTTCTGTTCCTTAGGAAATAACAGAAGATCGGGATCGATCACGACTGGATTCAATGGTGCTATTAATTATGAAACTAGACCAGCTTGACCAGGATATTGAAAATGCTCTCAGTGCAGGCTCTTCCCCATCCAGCACCCCAACATACAAACGGAGGCATATACCTGTAAGTCAGTTTGCTTAATCTTTCTTGTTATTCTTACTAAAATCTGGTTTCACTTCTCCATTTTTTCCCTTTCAGTCCTCACATTTACCAGCCCCTTAGTTTCAGCACTAAAGATATTTTTTTTTTTCTAAATTGTCTTGTATTTTTGTTTATATGTATTTGTACATTTTGATTATTTCCTTTGGCATCATTTCATAAATGAGAGCTTCAGAGCTCCCACATGAAAGAAAGGGAGATCAATAAGATTCAGAAAATATTTGTCTCTCTAATTGTCACTTACTGTAAATGCAGAGTCAGCACAGAGTCAAGATTGCACCAAACTCAGAACATATGTGTATGAGTCATTTGACATTAAATAGAACTGAAAGTAAGTCTGAGCTACAGGTCTTGGTTTTCTGCTAGTGGGAGGGTCCGTGATTTTTTTTTTGACAGGGACTCGTGAAATCCTTTGTCATTGCAAGCAAGATTCTGGGAAGACTTGTGCACTTTCATTATTTATATTTCTTTAATAATTTTACGTATTTAAATGCAAGAATTCCTTGCTGAGAGTAGTCCAAAAGGAGACCGGAGAGCTTGCAAACATGATTGATGCATTCTTTGTTTCTGAAAAGTGTTTACACATGTAACTATGAAGAACATGAAATAGCTGACCCAAGGTGTTCTTGTGCAAGCTTCCTGTTAATTTCACCCGCATGTGCTGCAGCTGTTTTTCAATGTAAGAAACCTGAGAAAAAATGGCCCAAGATCTCCAGGCTAAGGTTCAGGCTGTTTGTTTTTGTTAGTGGTATTTTCCTTTAAATAATGAGGGATTTTTCCTTATAACACCAGGCTTCATTATTGATATATATTCAAGTGAGTTGTCTGTAGGTGAGAAAAGTGGTGTTTACCTTTCATTGCATTTGGTCAGCTGAAGATTATATAATATATCGTTTCTAAAGGACATAACATAATTAGACTTTTAATCTTTAAACATTTTCCCTCTGGATATCAGTGTTCTTGCAGCATCTCCTTGCACCCTGATGGGACAGGAAAGCAGAAATGTGATAACATCTGTTTTCTGTATCTCACCAATCCATGCCAGTATTTTATCTAATTTCTTACAGCAATAAAGGGAGTTGGGACAGTCTGTATAAGTAAGCCTGCGTGATAATCAGAGGTGGTACCTGTTACACAATGCTGCAAAGCAGCCCTCCAGAAAGACAGCTTGCATCAAACTTGGTATATATGTTATTTATATACCCTTATTTGCTAGGAATTTGTAGGCCTTTTGAGTATTATGAATCAGTGGATCAAAAGATTTGGTTTTCAGGACATGAATGAATTGTGTTCCATCTTGTATTGATTTTATAGTAATGAAGCATTTGAATGTAATGCAAAAGCATGGGTAATAGTAGCATGGTTCTGCACTGTGGTAGCATGGATCTGCTAAGCAGAATTTTCTAAAAGCAGATGTACCCAAGCAGACTTGTATAATTCTATGTTTCTGCTGCATTTCCTGGTCCTTCACATTGCAGAGGACTCACTGGCATGAAATACCTGACTCAAATGCATGGTGCTACCTAGAGTGCAGTTTTGTCTCTAATTTCTAACCCTAACTATTAAAACAGCACACTTGCATACTTGGTGTAGAGGCAGCTGTCTAATTGGCAGCTTCAGTTTGACAAACCAGAGACCTAACTAGAATTTATGAATCAAAGGGTTACCATTTCTTTCCAGTTCAGGAGCAGAACCCTTGAGATGCCTCTACCCCTTATATCACCTACTCTAGGAACTTGGTATTAGGAAACCAAGGCTTTGTCTGCACGGAGTTGGCTGGGGTTAATAGTTCAGTTTTTTTTCTGTGTACTTTGTAGCTCTATTCACACGGGCTGCACCTTGGCTAATAATCCTGACAGTATATGGCTGGTTCTACACATAGCCAGATCTTTGCCAGACATGTGTCACAATTTATCTGCAAGCAGCATAATTCCCTGCCCTCACTCTAAGCAGTAAATCAGCATGTGCTATATTTCCACTTCCTCAAAAATAAAGCATGCTATATTTCTTCTTTTTATTTTCAAAAAAGGAATGTAATCAGTGTCATTAAAAGTAAGGGCATAGTAACCAGAAATAGCATTTGGCTGATAAATGTCTGCCGATTCCAAAAAACTAGGGAGCTGTACCTCTGAATAGTATAAACTGCAGGATGATGATGTCATTTCAGCTGTGTAATGGTTTACAGATGTTCACTGAGCTTGCAGTGCTGCTGGAGACAGAAGGTGGGAGAACACAGGAAATAGTGAACATCAGAGGAAAATATCAGACTTCTGCAGCCCTAAATTAATTTTTCTTACCTTGCATTCTAACATATAGAGGAATTACAGCTTTGATGTTAGTGGTGATTTATAATTTCAGAACAGCAGCTAATGCAAACCACCACACTGAAAAGGACAGCAAGTAAATGTGTACGCAATTGAAAAGAATAAGGGGAATTCATGTTATACAGAGAATTAAGCATGCTCATTTGAGTGAGCCTGTCTAAATGCTTACATTAATTAGGAGAACTAGATTTTTATTTCATATTCACATTTACTAAAGAGTCTTTCAACTTTTTTTTCAGGATGTTGAATCCGGTTCTGAAAGTGGAGTGGATGTTGCTTCAGTAAGTCAGTCACAAACAAACTTGTCTCCTAACATCCTTGTTTCCGACCTAACATCTCCCTGTTCAGTAGCCAGCTCTGGAGCGAAACCAAAGGCTGGGGTGAGTACAAAAATTCTATTTTTTTAACATCACTCATTGTATCAGGTGATGGAATGTGAAAGGTGATGGAAGTGAAATAAAGATATTTTATACTATTCATCATATGGATTGCACAGCAATACGCGTGTCACACTGAAAGAAAAAAAAAAGACTAATAATGCAGGTTGTCTCAAGGTGTCATTTGAGAGGCAAACAATCCTAGAGGTTTCATATTCAGAAACACACTATTATCAGCTGATTAATATAATATGCTGAGTTTTTATGATCATAAAATAAATTAATGGAGCTATTCCACCTTACATAGGAAGGCAAGGTTTCCTGAAGTGGTATAGTATCTTCAATCTCCTGGACAATGCAGCCACAGGAAAAGATGGTTGAATCATGCAGCCTAATTTATGATGCCCAAACCCAATCACCCTAGACTTCTTGAGAGGCTAAATTATTGTGTACTGCAAGTATTACCCTACTGAAGAGAAAAAGTCATTCTAAAGCCAAATTTGGCAAGTGGTTTCACACGCTGAGAATTGGAGGGAAGCCCCTGAGCAGACAGACATTTTCCTGTAGGTGCCAGTGCACACTAGGTGATGAGGAAGGACAGGTCTGAGAACTCAGATATGAAAAGGAGCCTCCTTCTGTATCCATTTATAGATACATACAGCTACCAGGAGCATGATTCTTTCTCTTGTTGTTGTCCATCTATTGAAGAATTGTTCTTCATAATGCTTTTGCCATCAGCATGTGCAGAAAGGCTTGGATGCCCTAGAAACTCATGACATACGTTCTGTTCCCTCTAGCACTTGCTGTTTCCACTCCCTTAAGAAGCACAGAAATCTAGGCCCTTCAAAACTTTGCCTAGGCTGAAAAGTCTTAGCAAAACGCCTGCTCCTGTTCACAAATTGAACCACTGCTGATAACCAGACCAGCAGAAAATCTGGGATAAAATATTAAAATATAAAGTGCAGTTAGCATAAATAATTATAAATAATTAAATATAAATAATTAATAAGCTTATTAAAAAGTAAAATAGTGGCCAACTGTCATTCATTGCACTGCAATAATAACGAGTCAGCTAATGACTTCGATCGAGGCAGTAACAAAAGTTCTAATAAACATTTACATTTAGGATTGCTCATATGTACAGAAAGAAATTCACTTGCAATTTATCATCAGTGAATAGCTATAGCAAACAGAGCTCTGCACTCTGTCATTGTGTACAGTGCAGCACAAATTCTCAAATAAGTACATATGTTATGCTAGAAGGTGATTTTGCCAGATCCTGAGGAGAGCACAGACACTTTCTAAGATATTAAACATCTCTTTTAAATTTGGTTTTCTCTACTGACATTTGGGGAACTCTTAACAACTTGCTTCACAGAAGCATGGGTCACTTCCTTTGGAGTTAGATGCTATATGTTAATTCACATTTAGAAAATATTTATTTGACTTTTGCCATGGTGGATATATCATGCTGAACTTATCTATGAATATTGCCTTATTACATAAATTTTATGTATATGATTCTGGAGATATTTTATTTTTGTTTTAATTTGTAGAGTAACTGAATATTCAAAAAAATCTCTCCTTGTGTGTGAATTATAGGCATTCAATACTTTTTCAAAAACTTGAATAGTGAAGATACATTTTCTCTTTCCTAAAGTTTTTCAGGCTGTAACTCGCCACACTCTGTATTGGGATTTGGGGATGGGCTCTTTTTAATACATGTGTTCAGACAAAGGCCATATTTTCATTGGTAGGTTTGATAAGTACAAAAACGTGAATCATTTTTGTTTCAGTGCAGATCTCCTGCCAATGGGGAGAAAACAGATCCTCTCAGGGTTGGGTTTTTTTGTTGTTATTGTTTTTTTTAATTACATTTGGCTTTACGCTTTCATGTGGTTTTGACTGTGTAGCTTTCTGATCCACAGACTGAGTACCAATGTGAGCTGTGGCTTCAACTGTTCAAAACTTCAAACTTTATTGAAAGCATAAGTTTTCTTGGAACACACTAGAAGAAAATAACCCATCATTCTTATCTATCACTACCCCTGTTCTTCATCAGGTCTGCACGGCTAGACAGTCTCCTGCGAGGTGCTTGACTAAAAATCCATACTTGTAGAAAAGAAGTTTCTGTATTCTTCTTGTCATGTTTAGTGTTGGACTCTACTCAGGATGAATTTTTAAAAATGCTATAATGAATGGCATGTTCTTGAAACACTGCCCAGAACAGACATCAAGGATGTCTCTGTACAGATGATTTCTATGTAGAGATGAAAATCCTCAGTGTGGTGTTCTACCTGTAAAGGAGAATGTTCCCATAATTTTTTTTTTAGTAGTAGTATTTTGTGTGTGTGTGTGTCAGACTAGCTGGTATAGGAATAAGTTTATTCTGCACTGGAAACTCAGCAAGCTAGTTTTTAATGGTAGTGGATTGTTTCAAAGATTTTACTTTCTTTTTGATGTTTGCAACTGCAGATCTTCAAGGATTCCAGATGCTTAGTCTCCAAGGACAACTTATTTTACTGTGTTTATTAATGATATGTAAACAGGAGTAGAACTGCTTTTAGTTACATTATGGAATAATATGTGGTATTTTTAAACAAACTGCAGCAAACTGTTGACTGCATCAAAATCAGACTGTGCAATTAAAACATGACATCATGTGCAGACTGGGATGGTGGGACTAATAAGGCAGGGAGATAGGGGTTCAAATCTAGCTCCTGATAAAGAACTTGTAAAAGTTATTAATTACACAATATCTTATCTTACAGATAAGAAATTTGTGTAAAGACAAAATATGTCCATTCATATCAATTTGGTTTTATATGGATTTAAAACAAATAATTTCTAACAGTGCCACAATGTGCTGAAATATCCAGAAGCAGAATTTGGTTTGATAATCCTAGTGGAAAGGATTCACTTATTGGTTTATGGAAAATCAGAACATTTTAAATTCTCATGGTCAGATTTTAGGAAATGTTAACCAGGAGTTTCAGTATCAGAGATATTCAGAGTTCTATTTCAAATTCAGTATCAATTACAATTTTCTTTGCAAAATAATAGTAGATATTCTTTTAAAGAAAATTAAGGGAGTGGTGTGCATTTACATACACAAGTTATCTAATATTTCATAAAAATTCATTCATGAATAGACAAATTCATTCTTGCCAGTGTGAATGCCTGTGTATAGTACACATATATATATAAACATACATGTGCATGCACACACACACAGAGCATTCCTTACTGAATTCAGGCATGACAGAGAAGAACAGAGCTCTCCCCAGAGCATTATAGAAAGGTATTTCTGTAGAAAGGTTGTTCTATGATTCTGCAGGGTGAAACATGAAAGCCTTTGATATGCAGATGTACTTGGTATTTTGGGTTTATGAGAAGTATACAGTTGAATAACCTTCATCCTAAATTTAGGATGCCACCATTATATTTCATGGTTAGGGCAAAATATCATAAGGTGATCAGTAGTGTTTGGTACATGTTTGTCAAGGTGCACAAATGGGCAATTCTTGTGAAATAAGGATTCCCTTGATTGAACAGATACATTTCCCACATAATTTAGGATTGGATAGTAAGAAATAATTTCTCACCTTTATATCACTTATGTTTACAGACTAAAGAATGTTCATGCTTCTACAATTAGCACAACTATATTTTCTGGGCTTTTATTTACCAGTTTTCAAAATAGAGATTTTTTTTTTTTTAATATTAGCACTCGGAGACATAGACTTTGCAAGCATTAATCCCCTGAGAGTTGAAATCATCTTAAAAAAAGTAGGAAATCAACAGGTATTTGCCCCAATGGTCATGAGAAACACTGGAAATTAGGAGTGACTGGTCTGGATTCGGAGAGTAAGGTATGTAAATATCCTGCATGTCATTACCTTCTACAAACTCACACCTCACATCTGAGCACTTATAACATTGCTCAACAATACAGACCAGAATTTATATATTTGATTTTATTTTTAAATTGGGCTTCATTATTATGAAAGCAATATGTGGCTACAGAATTTAAAAGATTTTTTAATAACAAAAGATAAGTTACAATAGCCTTCTCCGGTACCCAGTTAAGGAAAACTTGAATCAATTATCATTGTCCTTTTAATGTTTTTTTTTTCCTAAATAGGAAAAAGTGGCTAAGGGACAATAGCAACTAAGACCTAAAAGTTGTGGCCAAATGTTTGTCCTTGAACACCTGCTCAGCAAAGCCTATTTTCTGTACAGATGAAAAAAAATACAGCATGATTATTTTCTACAGCTTTTCTTGGCAGTCCTATCCCCCTTGCTTCAACAGTGTCCAGCTTAGCCTTAATCGTGCTGTGCAAAGGTAATCAGAAATCTATTGTCCCCAGAATAGCTGGTATCTAGGAGACAACTGTTTTTCAGATTAGCTGTAATAATACATTTGAAATTTCTCATCACTCATTTCTCAAAGTGATTTCAGGCACCACTTAACGCCTGCAAGTACAAAATGACCTAGTCTGGCTGCACACTAGAATGGTATTCAGGTACAGCTACTGAGTTCAGTGAAGTCCTGGATGAGCTTGGGAGTCCACTTTCACAAATCTTGTTACTGGATTGGGACCAAAGGCATTATTTAGATGACAGTTTTGCAAGCATTTACACTTGTATGTACTAAAATAATTTAGCCTTTCACATATGCTTTTGATTCATATGAAATTTTAAAATTTCAGCTATTTAAAGAAAACGACATCATTCTGTGTGGAGTAATGTATAGATTTGTAAATAAAGTAATGGAGTTCACATTTCTTTCTCCTTTACTACAGTGATTTTTTAACTTATGAAAGAAACTAAAATTTATGGTAAGTACAAGGAATTCTTGATTTCAGACTAGATATTCAGATGGAAGAATTATAAGGGCAGCAACTATTTAAAATGGTTACATTTCCTGCTGCATTATGTTTTATAGTAAAGTCAATGAACCATGAGGTGTGCAAACACACAGAGATTATGTCAATGACTTTGTGCAAACAAATTTTCACAGTAGGTCAGACTACTTGAAAGGTTATAGATTTTGTTCACTGTATCATACTTTTATTATTTATTAATTTATTTATTGAAGACCACGTATCACTTTTTTAAATTTTGCTGATATTATGGTGTTCCTTGAATTAATAGTTTACACATTCAGGCAAAACTGGAGTTATTCAGTTAAGCATTAGGGAGAAGTGCTCTTACTATACAACTCATGTTTTATGAATAGAAGATGAAAAAAATACTTCTCCAGATCTGACTATGTTCAGTAAATTCGTATTGCCTTTCATATTAATGTGTAGTAGATTTATAGACAGGCTAAGACAATTAATTATGACAGGACTTAAATGAAAATGTGATTGTGTTAAAATTTACTAACAGCCTGTTATTTCACCCTATAAAAAGGTTTTTTTCACCACATAAATTACCATGAAGCCACATTGCTAATCATGTTACATATAATAGCAGGATTATGCTGTTTCTTACAGAAACCTCACAAAATTTTTCTTTGACTCTGTCTTGGTTCTCAGTGGAATCCATATTCTGTTTTACGTATAGCTTCCTACATTCACCCCAAGTGTGTTTCATCTTTCTCTCAAATGAAAGAAGGAGCAAACTGCAAATAACAGAGGTGCTTCCAGTTATGACATCTTTGACAGTGCTATTGTGGTCACAGACAGTCTCTCTTTCTGTCCCTCATTATTGATTCCCAAGTGACCAAACTGATGGAAATTCACAGTGCAATAAAAGGTTTGCCATTTTACACAGCTGCAGTATGACCCAGAAAGTGCATGTATTAGGCTGTGTACTTTTGGTTTCGGGTTTGATCCCAACATAACATTGGGAATCTAAATAAAAGTGTTAAGTATAAGGACTTCTGAGCCTTTTCCAGACACCAAGATGTATGTTTACATTTCTGTATCTTCTTGCAACTTGCCTGTAGCAGCTATGCTTATGTAAAGTTTTATTCTCATGTTTTGCTCCTTTCTGTCTTCAATGCTGTATCAGCCTGGTTATGTACGATAACTATATGTTATGAACGGAAGCAAAAGTTTACGACTTCTTCAACAGTAACATTGCTAATTGTATTCTTTCTAATGCTAAGTACATTTTTCCACTGTGTGCTGCCATCTGCCGCCTTCTCCTTGTAAATCTTGTAAATGACGGGCACTGGGCAGGGAGTATCAGTCACTTTCACCATATCAAGCAGTCATGCTGGTTATAACATTTCCCAATTTAACATACAGACCTTTTTTTAAAAACAAACAAACAAAAAAGGCAAAAAAGCCCCAAACAACAACAACAATAACAAAACAAGAAAACAAACAAAAACTTGATACCTTTATAGATGTAATCTAAATATTTATAAGATTTTATAAACTAAAGGTTGACATTCTTCTGTGGCAATGAAGTTTTAATAAAAATTATAGTGGATGGGGATACTTTTTGAAATGTTAAAAACCTTATACATAGTCCTAAAATCATTGATTTTGCAATAATGAGGAAAAATTTATTCTCTTAATAGTTTTAATATGTTTGCAAGGCTTTTAGATTAATCCTTTGAACTGTAAGTTTCACATTAAGAATTCTTCATTTTATATTCACACATGCAATACTTTAGTTGTACATTAAGTTCTGGTATTCATACAAATCATATCCGATTTTCAGCCAGCTACATAATTACTGACACAACATAACATCACAACTGCATATGTACCACCATAGGAGGCATGTGGGCTAGAGAGTGCTATGGTTCCTCTTGGCACGTTCCTTATTGCTTCAAGGGACCCAACCGGGAAGAAAAAGTTCTGAACATTGCACACCCTCCCTGGATATAGTGTCTGGGGAGTTTTTGAAAAATCCATGGTGGTTTTTGTTTTTCTCATTTTATTCAAGTTTCTTGTGTTTGAAAATAGGAAGCTGCTTCTTCTCCATTAAAAAAAAAAAGTTCCCAATAAGCTAATAATCATAATAATCATACCTGAAGTTGCCAATATTCCAATAGTTCTCTAGAATGCAAAGGTGTATTTATATTTAAAGTTATTGTCCTTAAATGCATTACAGCATAATGTATTATGGTTATGTCTACTTATAATCTAACAGGCTAAGAGGTCACAATTCTAGATCAGCTCAGACCTGTGAACACATCTAGCATACTTTCTTCATGAGTAAAAAAGTGAAGGAATTATCATTTCCCGTCACTTATGGGAATGTGGGGAATGATTTCCTACTGTGGTAGGGAATCTAAAAACTGCAGTCCAGGTTCTTTGACATCCTGTTTGCATTTGGGCCTGGGCAAGACAACTCCCAAACCCCTCAAAAAGGTGGTGTAACCCATGTTTTGCACTGCTATTTTTTCACTACAGGTCAGACTTACTGACACTTGGAATCACAACCGTCATGCTCTTGTGCATCAGCATTGCATTTATTAATACTGCTATATCTATGAGAAATGGAAAGTGAAAGCTGTGATTGGAAGATTTTATTCTGTTGCTCTCAGGACCAATGTCCTTCTATGTAGCTTAAATTTAGATACTCAAGGCTTAATAGGAGGAAATAATTTATGTTGGTTTTAAATGATCACTTGTAGATGCAGAGAGAGAACTTTCCAGTTTCTCTGAGATCAAATCATATGAATATCAATCATATAAGTCATATGAAGCCATACAATTTAAAATTTCAGCCTTGGTCTAATTTGTTTCTTTAAACATCATTCTTCAATCAGTTAAATGCTTTTTCTCACAGGTACAAACCTGTTTAAATCAACAAGATGCTGTATGCCACCAGTGTCACATGCATGGGTAGGTGGATATGTTTTTTTCAGAATTAAGTCCTTGAGCTGCAGGTAAAAGGTTTAATGATTATAATGAATTACGACAATACTCTTCCCACTGCCATGTGCCTGGTATCTTAAAAATACATTCAGAAAAATCTTAAGTGACCTTTCCCAAGCATCAGAAATCTTCCCTCATGCCTACTACTATAGTCAGAGTTGACTCACTCTCCAATCATTAATAAGTAATGGTTATGTAGACACTCACCACAGGGCAGCTTGAGCTTGTGTTCAGGCTCATGTTATAAATGAGAGTCATACATCCTCCAGTGCGTGATGCCTAGAATTGCTAGTGCCTCACCTCACAAAAGTCAGTTCTATGTGTCAATTATTTGACTGCCATAATGTACCACTAAGATAATTATGACTTCAGCCCTGCCAAGTACTGTGGTCTAAATAATGTGTCAAGTTTATACATAAAAATGATGATAGGTTGAATTTCAGTGAAGAAAATGTCTTGGATACAGAAATATGAGCTGGAATGTGAAATGCAAGAGTGCAGGCTGGCACTCTAAATTACTATAAAAGTGTGTGTGTGTGTGTAAGATATTTTCTATTTAGTTTATAAACAGAGAAGTTATCAAAAACATGTAAGTAATAACGAATTTATTACTCCAAATATTTCTGGGGATTTCAGGATTTTTTTCAAAACTGTTTACTATGATAGCCAGAGAAACCCACCTCATCAATTTATAATTATCCCTCTGATTTACTGCAATGCATTGCAGGATTGTATAGGCAACAGCTGAGACTCGTTCTAGGAATGAGCTAAACATTAGCAAAAACTTTTAGAAAATATTGTGAAGTTTCAGTATTACTTTTAGGTAAATTTAACACTATTTTTAAAGAGAAATACACCTTTTGATGCAAAATTAGATAAGATGGCTTAAGTATTGCAAAAAGCATTTGTGGCCACAGATCCTTATTTCGAAAAACATAGTTCAGTCCTTGGTATTTGAAAATTGGTATCAATGAAGATTCATGTGACAGACTACTGACTTGGGTTTGGGGGGAAGTGACTGTTCTATATAATATCCAATAAAAAGATTGTTATGCATAAATACATCAATTTGCATTAGTTGTAGGTCTATTTCTCAGTCAATAGATAGAAACAACACATTGTGACACTGGTAACCAGAGGCTTTGACTGAAAAAAGTGTACAGGGACATTTTTAAGTCAATTATTGACTAGCATGTTATTCTCAAAGTGTTGTTGATATTGTAGAAGGAAACAAATATGGAGATGTCAGTTTGCAAGTGGAAACAAAGGCTGGTTTATTTACCATCCATGGATAAAATAACCTGTTTAGTTTTTTGCACCCATTTTAATCATCTGGAGGCCTCTCATGATGACACGTTTACTTCCAGGTGCCTTGACTTCCTCCAGTAGCTTGCAGATAGCATATACTGTCTCATTTGCTAGCACCTTCACCTTCCTGGTGAAAATTATAGATAAATTACTTTGTCTAAAAGCTATTTATAACCATTAGGTTAATGGATTAGCTTAAATATTACGGTGATGGAAACAGTGGGTGGACATTGATATTCTATTAGTTTTAGATGACGTCTAAAGATGTTTCAAAACACAGTCAATACCAAGTTTTAGATGGGCTTGCATAGACACTATGTTGAATATTCTGGTTTAGCAGCCATAAGCTGATTTTGCAGACTAGCAGTTTTGAGGCCTGGGATTCAGCCTGCTTTATTAGATACAAACGTGTGAAGGCAGCAAGCAAAATTATACTTTGTGTAAATATCAGTGTCTTTACACTTCGAAAAAATGTTAAAGCTTATCTGAAAATGTTGTTCCTCTTAAGTAAATCATTCTTTGTTATGAAATCAGGAGAAGTCTCAGTTTTGCTAGCTGTTCAGAAATGGTAGGCTTGACAGAATGACAGAATATCAATGTTTATTTTAACCGAACTCTGATATGAAGCTGGTTGAGTCTGAAATTTTGAGAATTTTCTGGCCTTTGCTTTCCAAGGCAGTATGTTCTGAATGTCAGGCACTACATGGAAACTTCTCATTTGTTCTCCAGTTTTATTGCCTGATAAGTTTTGGTGCAAGTCTCTCTTCTGTGCTTTTCCATATGGACAGAGTAGAACCCTTAATGAGCTCCTCCTTTTTTCACTTGAGTGTGTTTAACTGTATGTCAATTAAAATTTTAAGTCTTTTTCAGCACCTGCCAAGAAAAGCTTACATGACATTTATATAATTGTGGTGTTTTTAAAAAATACTTTGTAAATTTTCTGTCAGCATGTAATCTATCTAGTGCATCTCTGCATTGAAGAACTTGAATTCCATGATTCAGGACAGAATTGTTGTTGCATATATGAGAAAACATGGGCAACATTTTTAAATCACTGTCAGTTAGAAGCCTGTGAGTGGAAAATTGATGGAAAATTGATGAAAAAGATGTCAACTTATTCTTAATGTCAGTGGAGTAAATAATTTATTTTCCCTGAAGAAAACCAAAGTCCACTAAGCAGTTTTATTAGTAGAATTTTTCTATTATTGTTTAAATTGCTATAATGCGGAGGTGTATATAGCTGAATGGAGTTGCTTTAGTTTTGGCATGAGCCAATACTTGCAGAAGAGATCACTGCTTGAGATAGTGACTGGTATAAGTTAGGTACATAGGAAGTAATCCCTTAAAAATGAAGAATAATTTTTAAAGGTTAAATCTGTGGAACTTCCTGATATTTTCGAAGATAAAAGTAAACTGGTCTCAAAAAATGCTTACAATTTTTTTTATTATTTTTTAAAGACCATAACTAATCAAAACAGCAGATAGAAGCTTCTGTTCATTTACTGTTCATCATGTGATGAAATCATAATGCAGGAGTTGCATTTGGCTCAAGAGCCAGTTTGCCAGCCTCTTCTGTTGGGCCTGTTTGTATTTCACACAAGCCCTGTAGCTGCCATCGGAATTGTCGTGTTTTTATACACATGCTCTGATCTACTGTGGGAAAATAGTCTAAATTCATCAAATGCAACCACAGACTTCTCTGAACTGTAGATAGCTGGACATGGAAGCCCTTACATGGGCTATTTCTCTTGCATGGAAGTTGTTTCTCTTGTGCAGAACTCTATTTCAATATAACTTGTTGTGGTGACACATGCCTTCTCTGATTCATGCCTGAAAGAACATTTCAGGGTAAGTAATAAATGCCAAACATTACTGAGAAACTCTGTTGAAAAGAAGGAATCTGAAATCTCCTGTTAAAATTATACTGTGATATATTGCATCAGTTATTGCATCTGTACATCTCACCATTTTTAGAATTCTGACTCTTTGAAAGGAAGTAATTGGAAGATATGGTGGGGGATAAATTTTACCACATGCAGAAGACTAGCATAAGGGTATTTAATGATGTCAGTCCTTAAAATAGTGTTGAAGAGCATCTTAATGTGCTGAAATGAGCCGAGTATATTCTGCATAAAAGCTTTTCATAAACACCAAGGAAATAGAAATATTCATAGGTTTGTGACGCTTTCCATCCTGTTTGGTAAAAGCTCAACAAGATATCTCAAAATCCTGAGGATTTCAGAAAAGGTCAGTAGGTCCCCTTGCTGGACAGTATGGAGTGGAATGGGAAAGAGCCGCTTGGAGACTTGCTGCAGAAAGCTAGGTTGCAGATTTTCTGGGAACTAGGGCTAAGGGGCTTTAAAGCTGTGGGGAAAAAAAAGAAAAAAAAAAAAAAAAGGCAACTTTTTGCCAGTAGACCAATAGGTGACAAAAGGCTGCAATTCTATTCAGTCCAAGAGTGTTGCACAAGACTTTCAGCTAGGATAAACTGTTGTTAGATGCTGAATTGTTGGTTAACTTGTAATTTGCCAAGGGCAACTTCAGCTTTGGTTTTGGATAGCTCTATGAAGAAATCCATTGTTTCTCTATCTGACTCTGAGTACATATAACATCTCACTAGGAGTTAGGTCACTGCGAGACAAGCAGGAAAACTAAACAGCTCAGACTGAAAATCATCTTGTGAATGACAATGACAAGACCCTTATCCCTCAGCAATTCAAGAGAAGGGAAACTTCAGAGTGGTTTGAAGATGGAGAAAATAATGTCAACTTAGGAGTTCTTTTTTACAGTGATGCTGGTTTAGAGATGTGGTTGTGTCCCAGGCAATACTGCTTTTTCTCCTCCTTTGGGTGACATTCATAAAATGAAGAGATTCAGATCACCCATCTGTCCCATTCTCATGTTGTGAAGCAGGGCAGGTGAGATACACTCTGATTGTAAACATAGCAATCACATTTGAGCTGCTTCAAAACTACCAAGAAACCTACTGCTCTGAGCACCCGCTGTGCTAATCTTCAAATTGATATAACTATTAGTGAGCGTTTAAACTCAGTAAAAATTCTGTCCTGACAAGTTTGGAATGGTTCTATTTATTATAGTGTTACGGTAAAATTGTTTTCAACTGATCTCCTAATATTCACATCCAAATGTTTGGTTCTTGATGAGACTTTGGCCCATGTTGAGATGTTATGAAATTTGAATACCTTTTGGCAGAATTACGTTCATAAAAACAGGAAAGAGCAGAATGATTTTTAAACAAGGTTGTATTTTAGCTTAGCTATGCTTCTGAATCCTTTAAGTGTTCTTTTTTTTTCTTTGCTTGGTTTGTTTTTTCTTTTTTGTCTTCTTTCTCTTTTCTCTTTCTCCTTCTCCCATTATTATTATATTACATGATATTATATTATATTACATTACATTATTTTTTATTTTCTTCTAATTCATTTAACTTTTCCACCTTCCTGACTTTTATTCTGGATTTGCCACTTGCGTTACAGTCAGGACAGTTATCAGCACCAAATTATACCCATCCTGTTACAAAGTACACTTTGTCTTCCGCATGGTCTGTGGTTATCTTCCACCACATCAGTCCCAGCAAGATCCTTGTCATGATTGTGCAGCCACAGCTTTGCCTATTCCTACAGGCATTTGAATTACTTTTCTTCTTATATGCAGCTGGATAACATGTTTACTTATGATTCGAATAAGGTAGAAAAAATATCTGCAGTTATAGCAAACATAGATATGTTTTCATGGACATTGGCTGAAGACCAGTGCCTTTGGGGACCGGTACATCACTCATAATTGTTGTTTATGCTGTCAGTCTTGTTGGTACTGAATTCAGCCTCTATGAATCCATGTCTCCATTTTCAGCTGTGGTTATTTTAAGGTGTGCTATCAGCTAAGTGATTTTTGAAGGATTTGTGATGTCTGAAGTAATGTGCATTTAGCTGAAGAGGGAATATGCAAAACCTCAAGAAAGAAAAACTATATTAAAGGAGAAAGAAACAATGTAATATGAAATATACCTTAGTGAAAATTTCCTATGTTTTATCTAAGAAAGAATTTCAGGCTTGAGTCCAAGACAAGTAAGGGAGCACAGAACAAGGGGATGAAGACACCGAATTTGATTTAGGAATGTAGTGACAACAATTTAATCTCTCTACCAGCACATAGATAGCACAAGAAAGTAGAAGCATGCCCACAGAGAAGGAAGAAAAAAGCCTTGCATGAGCTTCTTGAAGGGGGTGAGAGATGAAAGAAGAAAAAAAAAAGCAAGGCAGGAGAACACACTACAAAGTAGAAGGAAATTGGAAAAATAAAAGGATATTCTAAAGGGTAAAGAGGAAATTACAAGAACAAAATTATCAGCTTGGACAAATCAGTTTACTGGTAGTGAATAAATATCTAGATTATCTTCTTTCATGCCCTGTGCACAGTATTCTTTACTCCTGGAACACAGTTTGAAAACGTGGCATGAATAGTTTGTATTACTGGAAGAAATCCGTGTCTGCCTTTTGAAGCGCTTTTCCAGACAGACATGCTATGAGTGACATCATGGAAAACCATTTCTTTTTGTTCGTTATATATGCCTCTGTTGTAAGGAATTCTCTTGCTTCTGCACTCTCTTACTCCATGTCTCTTGCCTTCTCTGTGTCTTGTTCCCTCTCCTCTCCTCCTCTCTCCTTTTTCATCTCCCCTTTTCCTCTCCCCATTCCCCTTTTGTTTGTTTGGTGGGGGTTTTTTTGTTTGTTTGGTTTGGTTTTTGGTTGTTGTTCTTGGTTCTTTTTCAGTCTTCAAAGACAGTGTGGGAGCAAGGGACATTTTTAGCTATTTAATAGTTGAAAGAGCTTGGTTTGGGGTGTTTTAAAGCACAAAATTCCTCTCAGTGAGACATGCCACACATTCTGATCTCTCCCCTTCAGGCAGTTCCAACCCCATATTTAATAGTGTGTAAATGACATGCATCTGGAAATACAGAAATGAAACAGCCTTCCACTTTTTGCACTGCACTATACAATGAATGTGTTGTAAATTGTTAATTGAATGCCATAAGGTTCTAGGCTTTCTATAGAGACTGTACATTCCAGTGTATTTCCACATTTTATTTTCTTCAGAGTAACTACTGTACTTTGAAACTTTCTGTGTTCTAATGTAGAGGTTAGCAAAGTTTTTAGTTTGTTTGTTTTTATTGCCAAAAACAGCTTGTGCTCTGAAATTTTGTTCTAGTTACCTTCTCTTTACCATCCATACAATATTTTTGTACTATCCCTATTTTAAAAGAGAAAATCTGATCAACCTATAATGGTACTTAAGATGTTCCCTATATTCTACAACCTGATAAAGCGTGAAACATGGTTACTGTATTTTAGATAATAACTGCACACATTACACAGAGATTAGCAGTCAACATATTGCCATGCAGAACACAGAAACAGGATGCTGCTCAAGATGGAAAGTGGGGAGATCATTCAGTCTTCAGGACTGGTAGAGGTCCTTTTGTGCTCCCACTCTTGGGAAGACAACTTTGACTGTATGTGAATGGCACTAGTCTGCGATGTTTATTCTTCTGTAGCAGTTTGTTAAGTGAAGAAAAACCCCACAGAGAAGGCCAGAGGGTAAGGAGTTACAGGGCACTGAGACTGAAGACAGTAATGTGAAAGCAAAGTAGGGTTTGGTTTTGGAGAAGGGAGAGGAGTAAATGATGGAATTAATCTCTCATTAGTCGATGATCCTGCAGAAAGCTAACGCACTCTTCTCAAAGCTGTAACCCTCAGTCCAGCGTATTTTATATTGTAATCGTATAGCCTTAGGAGTGTTCAACACAGTTTATGAGTATCAATGAGTAAATGCTAGATTAGATAAATTTCAGATTAAATATACTGTTTCTTTAAAATGTGATGAGTTCCAAAGCACCTCACATGATTGACCACGATACATATCCTTGAAAGCCTCAAGGAACTTTAAGATAACTATTTAAAATCCAACATTTGATGCAATTGGCAGTTTTATCTAGAGAAAGTGAAATTTAATATAGACCTTTCCACTGAACAGGAGCAATGACTTTTTCCCAATAAACTTACACAGTTGATATGCTGAATGTAGAAAAAGTTCAGCAATTCAGTATCTCATTGGAGAATTAGTAGGGTGATAAGCATAAGGCAGATAGCAAAAACATGACAGAGTAATACAGCCAATTTATACCCGGCTTCCAAACTGTTACAACTGAGTTATGTTGGCTCATTGCGGAGCTTTTCTCCACAGACACATGCAGTTTTTCTAATTCTTCTATTACTTCTTTGCCAACACAAAAGCAGTTCAAGAAAGATCTAGTTTTGCTATTGCCAGTGCTGAGGGACGTTTTGACATGCTTGGGGATTTCAAAGGGTTTTGAGACCTCTGTATTCTTAGCAGAGGAAAAAATATTTAACAGGTTTCTCAAGCTGTTTAGAACATAATCTTTTGGAAATACATAAACTGTCATAAGAGAAAATCAAAGCACATAGACTCTATTTTGAGAAAAGGGAGATTTAAGATTTATTTAGAAAAATTCAGATAATTTTGGTACCTTAGAAACCATTCTACACTTCAGGAGGATGTGTAATTGTGAAAAATTATTTTTTCTTAATTGAGCCATTAATAATTTCTAAAAATTTCTAAAACGAATATTAAAAAAAAAGAACAAACAGCATTTAGATGTGTAAAAGCAGAAGACAACAGCTGCTGAGATGAACAAATAAAAAGGACCCACCTGACACTACATGTAATTTATGTGATCTCTAGGTCTAAGATGACTTCCAGGAAGGTAAACCCTGTTGCTGTATCTACTTGTGCTACCTCTGTAGCCAAACAGTTTTCACTAAGTTTTATGCTTCTCAATTACTTTTGAAAGTGTCTTAGTAATATCTTGCCTATGTATTCAGTAATGTGACTGTAGACACTGAAAACTTTAACCTGACTGCTCTTCCAAAGCTCTCTGCAGGAATGAGAAATTCTGAAGGTGTTACCCCAGCTGAGGAAGCAGGAGAATGGAACTCTTCCTATGATTATTTAATTACTTTGTCCTGATTGCTCTGAAGAAGGGTAGGCAGAGAAGGAAGGGAGAATGGATGTTAAAATGAATATTACAAGTAGGAACTACCTTCTTGCAGGTAAAGAACAGTAGCAATTAGCTGAATCTGAATATGTTTACATCTCAAAGTATTCTGAAAGATGTCACAGGTCTCATTAAATATTTGAATAGAGAGAGCTTTTCTCATTTGAAGTGAGTTGCTTCTTTCCAAGAAATATAGGTAAACTTTTAATTTATGACTTCTGCACCCTTTTTTATTTACATATCTACTTATGATTACTTTTTATTGAAGGTCTTTCATTAAGTATTCCATTCCAACACTGAGACCACCTCAATGTCAGAAAAAGCATTGCCAAGAAAGAAGTCCAGACAGTTATACGTTCTCCTCCTTACACTTCTAAGGATGAAGATTTTACAGTTGTTGCCCAAGGCCTAAGTTCTGCCTTGAAAGCAAAATTAACAGCAAAACTTTCAGAAGTCTAATTGACTTTATGTTACAAGCTCACATTTGTATGCAACTAGGACATTTGGGAGACAATGAGGTTAGACTTTAAAAGACTTTGAAAGTAGGCAGTTCCTCTTCTTTTTTTTTTTTTAATGCTCCAAAAATATTTTAACTTTTCTGTAGTTCTTCCCTTCATCCATCTGAAAACAACACACAGTACTAGATTCCAAGTATTTTCCTCAATTACAGGCTGAAGTTTTTGCACACATGGATTGCAGGTAGCTTTTCCAAAGTGCTACCACAGGGAATCTTTGATAAAGTTTCCCCGGCCCACATGATATTTATACAAATATTTTCTTTTTTCCTTTTCTTTTTGTTGTTGTTGTTGTTGTCGGTCTTTTGGGGGGGGGTGTTTTTGTTTTTTGTTGTTTTTTATTTTGCTGTGTCCTTTGACACACCTATTGGAAAATGTTTAGCTGATAGATGAGGTTATTTGGCAAAGGAATTTTGAAGAGCAAGAACATTTGAAGAGCAAGACCTTGAGTCACTGAGACAGAACCAATCTGTCTTCTAACTTTATTCAGAATTTCACAATCCCCGCTAAACTGCAAGATAAGGGCCAAAGGCAACAAACCAGCAGGAGCCAACTCAGAATGTGCCAAAGTTCATAGAACAGTTGCTTCAGGCTGAAGTTTGTTGACCCTTAATCACTGGGGGTCATCAGTGGTTCTGCTGCAGGGCCCTGCAGAACGTGAGTCCGATCAGATCTTCCGCTGCTGCTGTACAGGCTACTGGTGGGGCAGAGTGAAAGCTTGGTATACACAAATTCCAAGGCAGCATTTCATGGGTATCTGCCTGTCATCGTGCTCCTTTGGACTACTATCCTTGTGTAACGCATGTTTTCTAATTCTAAACTTCCTTAATCTCTTGCAAATGGTGTAGGTGGAGTTAATCACAGCACAGGCAAGATTCCTTCCAGTTGGCATACCTTTTATGCTTTCGGTACTGTGTTTTGTCATTGATTGATATTAGTGTAAGCACATACTTGCACAGTTTAAAGTTTTAAATCATTTTTTAAGTCACAGTGATAACATTGTTGAGAAATGCCATTTTCCTGCTAAGCCTCCTTGACTCTTAGTATTACCTTTAATGTCTGCATTGCAATGAGTATCCTAGACTGCTGTAAAATAAGTGTGAAAGCTTGTAGGGAAATAAATGGCATTTCAGACCCAATTCTTGCAGTAAATTCAGCATGTAAGCATGCAGTGACAAAAACATGTTTCAGCCTTATAGTCTATGACTCATACAGAGTAGCAGCAGCTACTAAGGAATATTAACTAATTTTAAAATTATGACATTATCGGCATAATAAATTCTTTAATGCATACTTTTATGGGCTGTACCCTCTATTTGCACAACTCACAAATTTTTACATAAGTAACCTTTATGACAATGATAGAGCTTTAGAAAATACCTCATTCCTACCATCCAGAGGCATGTGGGTATAGTCCATCCAACATCAAGAAAAGCATGCAATACAAATGTTTTGAAAATTCTTCCACTGTCTTCAAAAGCTACAGAGTTGTGAGTGTTTCTCATAATCGCCTTGTGTATGAAAGAGGCGAAAGAGAAAGGAGATGTGAGGGCATATTGGCCTCTAGAGCAGCTATGGGTCACAGGGGCTGAGTGTTTGGGAGTCCTCAGAACTAAGTGATCCTCTTTGAGAGGAAACTGGAAATGGGGGAAAAGGAAAGAATAATAACAATTTTTCTCTACAAATGAAAAGATAAAACAATTCATGATGAAAATGGCCATGACATTTAGCAATAACAAATAAGGAAATGAACTTACATTTAGAAAAATATTTGTGAACTCTACTGTACTTTTTGAAGACAAAATATTCTAGATGAAAGATATTCTAGATTCTGTATATGTTCGAGATTATGAAATATTAGATGCTTCAGAAAAATATTCATAGGGTAACTTTGACAATTGCAGGTAAAGCTGAAATACAGGAGACCTGATTCCTTCACATTTTCCTCATAAGGACACTCCTTGCATCAGCAAAGCTCTTTCACTGGCTATTCTAAGTGCTTTCTCTTATGTATTCTTTTGCTGGGGTATCTAAAAAATTTTTATATTGATCAAGATCCCAGTGTTCCCAGGATACTTAAAACATTATTTATATGACACAAATGATCATTTTCCTTGTACTCCCACGTCAGTCTGCATGAAGATTCTTACTTTATACTGGTTACATTCCTTCTGGTATATGGGTAATTCTTCTGCTCTGTTTGCACAGGATCTTGCACAATGGGGTTGTGGTCCAAATCTGTGGCTTTTGAGTGCTTCAGTAATACAAATAATGTTGTCACCACTTAAAAATAGGTTTGTGATGTTTAAGCATGTCTGATCTTGAAGGGAATGAAAGCAAAAATACTAGCAGGCTACCAATATTACCATTATTCTTACTTCTTAATTCCTGCAAGTATGCTGCTTAATTTCAGTAACAGTCCTACTTCAAGAAGTTTTCAGTCCAAAGCCCAAGGTAAGAGAGTTCACACCAGAAGACAGACAAACGAATTACAGAATTATTAGTGAGTAAAATATTCTCAAAAACATTTTCTCATTACCTTCCCTTCAAATAACAATGGGCTAGGGACAGCATTCGACATGGAAAGGGATGCTTGTAAGCATTTGGTAAAATAATAGTTCACAGAAATCTGAATGATTGTCTGTACTTAGTAAACTGGGATTGAAAATTCATTCTATACCAATAGAGAAGGACATGAATAAGCCAGTGAACAAGGCTTCTGTGAGCATGTTTTTCATCCAGGAAGAAACACATTAGTAGGGTCAAAATCTCTGTCAGAGTAACAGGGACCAAAAGAATAACACTGAAGGTACTGATTTGGACAGTGTTAGGTAAAAGATGAAGATGATGACTGATAATTTCCATCTGAAATTGGTGGGTGTTGACTACCTCTACAAATTAAGATGAAAACCGTTTCAGACAGCAAATACAATGAGTGACTTGTATCTTAAGTGTGTCATAATGTAAATATCATTTTATGAACACATGCAAATCTTAATTATGATAATAAAGTGTAAATGAAGAATAAAGTAGTAAGTTTAAATACAAGACTATTTTTATTGCTAAAAAATAGACTAAGGAATTTAAAAAAAAACCCCTGCACATACTTTTGTCTAGATTGGTTGTTCTTTTTAAAAATTCTCTTTCTCCTAGCTATTATTGAGCAGCTTTTTGTCATTAGCCTGTGTGAATAAATTATACATTTATCTTTTTCAAAAACCACACACCTTTGTCATATACTAGCAGATAATCTTTAAGATTTACTGGCATGTTTTTGCATTCTCTGCTGTTTTGTGGTCTGACTGTATTATTACCCAATTACAAAAACACCATCTGTATCACCTTCCAAAATGCGAAACGGACTCAGTTCTTCCAAGGAGTAAATCATTGTCCTGTGTGACTCCATGTGAAATATGCAATTTGTTCCGTAAAATGCATGGGAAAATCTTTCCTAACTCCTGTTGAGTTCTCTGTGGTTATCTGAAGTTCCCACAGAAGCTGCACGAGCTATTACATCTCTCCTTATTGTTTTCACTGAAGTCCTAGTAGCTCAGCTCCTCAAACTAGTAATTAGGCTGTTCCTATGTTTGTGTCTCAGGGGCTATGTATGTGCCTGTACAAACACAGGTCAGCATCAGTGCAGGTCAGCTATAAAGTTCAGCAGTGGGAGCTCTGGCGTTTACCAAGCATTACTATTTCCACCTCTGCATCAAACATATCTGCTCTGACTGTCACATTCTGGAACTGAGCCTTACACAGCTAACCAAGTATTTTCCCAAATAGTGCATTTTGGACTAAAGTAGTTTTAAAATATTTTGCTAATTTAATTTGTGGTTATTAGGTAAGTTGCTCATCACAAAGTTTGTATAACACACACAAAATTTCACATAATAAGATCTTAAATTGCTCTCTGCAAATTATTTTCAAGCATTACCACACTGAGTCAAATAACTAATAAATTGGTTATCGTAAGCTGCATCATGTTAGGTTTTAAACAGGGCGTTAAGATTCTTATTAACATATCTCCTCTAGCTAAACATTACAGGATAAATCAGACTTATCTCCTTCTACTCTACTGTTATTACTGGGGGAGCAGTAGAGGATAATTGTTTTCTGATTCCTTTCTACAGATGGCAGCAGGACATGGGCTTTCTCTTATCATTGGGATTTTGAGTGGGGTGACAGAAGGCTTTCTGAACATGAAGCAGCTCGATAGTTCTTCTCTTTCCCCCATGAGATGCAATGTGTCACAGGCATGACATGACCCTTTTTGAAGGGGTACATTCAGTTGGTTCACAGATATCAAATCTCAAACTTTATTTCAGTTGCTGCTTGTACAATTGACCAGGGATTAAAGCATCTAAAGAGGTGAGGTTGAATTTATCAAAGCAATGTCAATCATCCTAACATTTGAAGTCAGAAAATATCAGGGAAAAAAGATAGTCTTTAGTGATGTAGGACCCAACCGAGTGCTTGTCAAAGTCAAGGAGGTCTTCCCATTGATTTCTCCTAAGTTTAATTAGCAAAACTCTTGTGGAAGAGCTGTAACTGTGCTCAGGGTTTTCCATGGAGTCATGCTCAGTGATTACTCCTGGAAAAGTCCATTTATCTACAGGTAATTCTAATTAAATAAATAATCACACGTGGAATTTGCATTAATTTTGCCCATTCGGGAGAAGTGGATACTTTTGTAACAGAGCATATCTTCTGTTCCTGATAAGCACTTACAAATCAGCCCAAAGGATAATGAGTGGTTTCATAACTGTATGTAGGAATGTGAAAAAGATATCTAAGAGCAGACGGCTTTCAAGTCTTGCCAGCAAAGGCAGAAAAAGATTCATTTGCTACAGAATGTAATTAGAGTTCAACCCTGCAATAACATTCACTTCCATAGCAAAAGTATAGCTAATTTTTATATGGTTTACTAGAAAAGGTCGCAGATTGGAATGATTTTAAGTCTTTAAAGCAAATTAGATTAATGTCTAGGTAACCAGGTTAGATCCATCCTTCCAGCTTGTCTTCAGAAAGGCATGACATGATTGTAGAGATCTCTCTTATTCCAATAGTTCCCTGAAAAATCATTTCTTTCCTAGCAGTGGTAGGATCAAGATTTGTCCTGAATCAGTGTGCCTGCAACTTTCTTGCTTTAGTTTTTCAACAAAATAAGAAATAAAATAAAACTTTGATTTCATCGCCTCTAGGCATCAGAGCAGAATGATTACTCCTGGTTGGTCAGGAGTTTTCAGATGAAAAAGGACCAGCTATTCTTTACTCTGAAGTGTTCATCACAAATGTAGATATAGGATACATAGCAGAGAGGATCAGTGATGTTATGGAGACTCTCTTCTCTCCTGTTTAACCTATACTCTCAGTACTAAACCAGACTCCAAGAGGACTCTACACATACAAATGGCATAAATATTCACTTTTGGTTTCTTTTCTCTTCATCATAATATCCTAAACAAAATATGCTTTTTTTTTTTCTATCTGTCTTATTTAAGTTAATTTACTAAATTAATTTCTTGCTGAACACTTAAGACCTACAGACTCTTTCCTGAATATTTTAGTCTCCTGAAGATTAGTGATTTGAAATGAATGATAGATAACTCCCTACAAGACACAGAGGTCAGACTAGCTGTTCTGTCTGCTTTCTTTTATGCAATTTTCTATGATACTGGATTCAAGCTCATAAAAGTTGAAAAT
>JANHFX010023939.1:42923-55799 GCA_027560015.1 Chloroceryle amazona | reverse complement strand
AACGAGATCAAATTTTTTAGGCAGGACCTTCCCTTCCTAAACCCATGTTGACTGGGCCTAAGCCCCTGGTTGTCTTGTATGTGCCACTCGATGGCACTCAGTATGATCTGTTCCATAACCTTGCCAGAATTACTGAAAAATAATGTAGTGTACATCAAAACCAGAGGTGGCTGCTGAAAGAATAAAAATAAAAATTTAAAAAGATATTTCTTTAGGTATTGTAGTAAATTTATTTGAAAATCTAGCCAGGAACACTCTGAAAATCTGACTCTTAGTATAAGGAGGGCTATTTGATCTTATTCTATTACGGTGAATTTATATATATAAATAAGAACAGTAAAGTATATATGTCTACAGTGGGATCCTAAGTGAGACTCTTGTGACTTTGACACATACTAATTTGTATAATACATTACTTATGTCTACATTTTTTACAATACAGCTTAATTTCTCACTGTAGTAACAATGACTATTTGATATCACTTTTTCAACATCTATGTGCTTTATGAGAAAATAAATATATGCTGGCGCATATTGATTTAATGGAGGAAAGTTGATTAAAGGACAATGATTCAAAGTGTTGGCAGCAGGTAGACCTGTGGGATCCAGTGGGGAATTTTCTGGGCAAAAATGAATTTCTGAAGAATATATTTAAATATAATGTGTCTGCTTTACAGTTGGTGAAATCATAAATAAACCAACAAAATAGAATGGCTTTCTTAATACTAAGATTGCAAAACTGTAGAAGGCAACACGTAGGGGATTGCTTTCAGGACAGCACTGGAGGAAAGCAGTTGGAAGGTAGTGAGTTATCAGCATTACTGGTGGATGAGATGCTACTTCCCTTTGGCTTGGGTCTACAGTCAAAGGGAAATTGCCACTGACTTTAATAGATTGCACTTCCAGTCTCCTTTTAACAAGCTACTGGGTTTTTTAATTCACCATATAGCTTTTAATAACCAAATATCTACTAATAAAGCTCAGAAATTAATTATATTCTGAATTCAATGAGGATGCAACCATCTAAGCCAGAATTAGAACAGCAATTAGCAAAATACACTGCTGAGAGCAAAGGATCCTAATTTCTTTTTATTAAATGCCTCTTGTAGTAAACAATTAAACAGCACCAGCAATTCTTTTTACTTCATCTATCATTCTGATGATATGAATGTTTGGGCAACTGACGTCTAATTTCAGTGCCATCCAACTGTAAATAAATTGTGAAGTCTTTGTGCCTGTGCGGTAATACATATTCATCTCTATGCAGGCATATATGCAGATTGTGTGTCTCACCCCTCTAAAACTAATATAGTTTCAGCCAGACAAAGAGTGTGGGAAAAAATAGCTTGTGAGAAATTTGAAATGATTTTTCAGTGTTTATTTTGGAGGCAGTAATAACAGCTTAAAGTTCTGAGTGTCAGAGTGAGAATCATAAAGCTGATTCCCAGCATTCAGACTTTCTGTTTGCTGCCTTTTTTTTTTCCCCATTTCACTCAGCTTGAACAAGGAAAACAGATTGGGCAGCTTTGCCATGTACAAATGTGACACTACAGGTACAAGTAAAAATTGTCTTTATTAATTTCTAATGTCTATTCAAGGTTGCCTATTAATTTTCATAGAATCATGGAATGTTTTGGGTTGGAAGGACCTTAAAGATCACTTAGTTCCAACACCCCCACTTCCATTGCAGGAACACCTCCCAGTAGACATATTGCTCAGGGCCCTTACCAACCTGGATTTGAACACATCCGGTGATGGAGCATCAACTTCCCTGGGCAACCTGTTCCAGTGTCTCACCAACCTCAGTAAAGAATTTCTTCCTTATTTATAATATAATATAATATAATATAATATAATATAATATAATTTTGTGTGAGGAACTGTTAAAACCTTTATTGCCTTTGTTCCTTAATCAACCTTTAATTTTCTGTATTTCAGTAAGAATTACAGGGTTTGAAACAAATGTTTGATGTCTGTCATGTGTGATTGTTACAGAGCTACAATTTTGTAGTCTCTTCTAGTCTCCAATGTTCAAATAGTTGCCTACTTAATAGATTCTGGTATTTTTGGAATTACCTTCTCCCATTCTAGAAGTCATATTTTAAAAGCCATATAAATGCAATTCTAAGCAATGAAAGTCTATTGTCAAGGGTTAGGGATGGGCCAGATACTAGACAAATGACAAAAGATCGGTGAGGAGGATTGTAAACATGCTCAAGTGACTTGCATGAGGGGTGTCAAAAAACACATATTTACTAACTGTTTTTTGGCTTTGTGTGTTAGACAAGTAGAACATCTGTGTTTAGGTAACACAGGCCTGTGACAGACTTAGAAACATACCAAGCCTGCTAGCAGGAGATGGGGTACACCTATCTAAGCACAGGAAAAGGACCTTCACGCAGGAGTTAGTGGCCCTCGTTGAGAGGTCTTTAAACTAGAATCAAAGGGGGAGGGAGACAAACCCAGGACTGCTAAAGATAAGCCTTCGGGGGACATATTGGTGTCAGAGGCAATAACTGTGCTTCGGAGCAAGTGCATGTATGCCAATGCCCGTAGCATGGGCAATAAACAGGAGGAGTTAGAAGCTATTGTGCACCAGAGAAACCAAGATATAATTGCTATCACGGAAACATGGTGGAATGACTTGCATGGTTGGAGTGCCACAATGGATGGCTACAGGGTCTTTAGAAGGGATAGGAAAGGAAAGAGAGGTGGAGGGGTAGCATCATATGTTAAGGGGTGTTTTGACTGTCTTGAATTCAATGTTAGACACACCAAGGTGGAAAGTCTATGGATAAGGATGAAGGGGAAGACCAATGAGGCTGATATACTCGTGGGACTCTGCTACAGACCACCTGACCAGGATAAAGACACTGTTGAGACATTCTTTCAGCAGCTTAGAGATGTCTTGCATTCACTAGCCCTTGTTCTCGTTGGAGACTTCAACCTACCAGAATGTCTGCTGGAAGTATAACATAGCAGAAAGGGTTTCTAGAATGTGTGGATGTCAACTTCCCGTTACAGCTGGTAAGCGAGCCTACCAGGGGTAGTGCCCTGATAGACCTACTGTTTACAAACAGGGAAGGACTGATGGAAGATGCGGTTGGAGGTACCAAATGCCACGCAATGAGTGCGGGGGGAAGGTGGGTTCGGATCAACTGGACAGACTGAGGTTTTTCTCACTTTGGACATTGGCCGACAGAAACCTACAACGAAAATGACATTTATACACCCAGAAGGACGGCCAAAAAACTGGACCCACAACATCCTGGTGGACAACATTGCAGACGTCACGATAGTTGCTCAACATGTGTGGCCGGTGTCATGGCCTTTAGTCAACCCTGTTCACAGTCTGATGGGAGTGGGGGGAATTTCAACTACACAACAGAGTGCAGTAGTGCAGACTTGTAAGGATACAGATGGGTTTACATGCTCTGTGAGACCTTATGTAGCACCATTCCTATCAGCCTACTTGGCAGAGATGTGTTCAATCAAATGAATTGTACCCTTTCCAGCAATCCTCAGGGTTTTCTGCAGCGGCCATTGAAGGGCAACCAATACTCAAATTGAAGTGGAAAACAGACACTCCGGTAGGGGTTGATCAATGGCCGCTGACAGCAGAAAGGGTCACAAAATTGCAAGAATTGGTTTCGGAACAATTGGGAAAAGGGCACATTAAGTCCACCACGAGTCCACAGAATACGCCCGTATTTGTTATTCTCAGGAAAAGCGGCAAGTGGTGCTTGCTGCATGATTTACAAAAGGTAAATGAAGTGATTGAGGACATGGAGGCACTACAGCCAGGACTCCCATCTACTAGCATGATCCCTCGGAATTGGGAAATATTGATCAGAGACCTTAAGGATTGCTTTTTTTACCATTCTGCTCAATGAGCAGGATGCAGAAGGTTTTGCCTTTTCGGTTCCCAACATTAAAAAGAAAAAAAAAAGAAATAAGAAAAAAAAGCTATGTCACAAAAGCCAGTCATGAGTTCTTACAAGCATGGGGAATTTCCCACATTACAGGTATTCCACATTCGTCCACGGGACAAGCCATAGTTGAATGGGCAAACCAAACATTGAGAAGACGTTTACAAAAACAAAAAGGGGGAGAGACCCAGGATACGCCACAAGATAGATTACAATAAGCAGTTTATGTTCTAAACTTTTTACAGCTTATTGAGGGAGAATCGGTTCCACCAATAGTTAAACATATGCAAGGTATGTCAGGGGAATTGATAAACACTGACAAGGAAGCATTAGTCCGTGTTCGAAACACTGACACGGGTCAATGGGAAGGGCCTGATGTGCAGAATCAAACTCTACAACCCGAGATAGGTTATAAAGCAGACATGTTTATTACAGAGCTGGGCGCAAGGGGGATGACTCCTCCGAACTTGCGTGCCATACTTCAAAGCAAGCAATTACTGATAATGACAAATATACATATTCATTGGCAAAGGAGGGGTTATTGCAATTAATTCTTGGAATAGCTGTGGTTATTATAGCAGTTAGCAAACTCTTAGGAATAGACTGGCAATTGCATGACCCCATACAATCCTCAATCAAGTGGACAAGTGGAAAAGATGAATCACCTGATCAAGATGCAAATTGTAAAATGAGGTACTAACTGATTATATGCTAAGTCTACAAAAGCAACTTTGGGAAGTTGAGAAACTGGTCCTAGGAACTAGAGCCCGGGGCCTTGATAGGCCAATACATAGTATGGAATCAGGTGATTATGTATAGATTAGATCTTCTTCAGACTCACCGATGGAGCTGAAATGGGAGGGGCTGTTCCAGGTTTTGTTAAACTCCCATACAGCCATCAAGATTAAAGAGAAAGCTTTGTGGATACATCTTACCAGAGACATTGACTTTGATTTTGAAACTCATAACATAATGCAATCTAGTGGGTGCAACTTTTAATGTTAATGTTTATGTACCTTTTATAAAAGTATTGTAAAATGTACTAACATTAGTGATTGTGGGTATAAGGGTATATTATTGTAATAACCCCTCCTTTGCCAATGAATATGTATATTTCTCATTATAAATAATTGCTTGTTTTGAAGAACGCAGCGCAAATTAGGAGGAGTGATCCCCCTTGCGCCCGGCGCTGTAATAAACATGCCTACTTTATAACCTATGTCGGGTTGTAGAGTTTGATTCCGCATGTCACCAGAACTGGACACAGTACTCAAGGTGAGGCCTCACCAGTGCTGAGTACAGGGGGACAATCACCTCCCTACTTCTGTAGTGATAGTAATATACATTACACAATGCTGAAAAACACAGATATCGAGAATAGTATAAATCACTATGGAGTGAAATGATTTAAAAATTATTTTTCTGAGGAGAAGAGAGGGAATGTATGAAAGCAGCATAACACCAGTAATTTGCAAGTGATAATTATTTGACCTTAACACATTGCTGTGTGATGTACAGAAAAAGAAATATTTTGTGTAGACAGTATGTGGGTTGGTGCTGAAAATTTAAAGCATACAAGAAGGGAAATGTAGAGTACCTGTAGACTTTTGATATTTGGAAGAATGCTGAGATTTGTATGATGTGGGATTAGACAGGTCTAAAATGGAAGCATAGAATATCCTGACACAGGATAGCCATTTTAAGAAGGCAATGTTTGTCTGATGCAATAGCTGCATTAAAGCCATTTCTTTGCAACCTGCATGCTGAGGACTTCTTGGGCAAATTTCTTTGCCAAATGAAGAATGTTGCTAGTCTCTTTTCTTCCTTTCACTGATACAATCCTTATGAAAACCTGTTACACTAGCCTGAGAAAGGAACATGTAGACATCCTGCATCTTAATAGGATCAATGTGTTTCTCCAAATTGGCAGTGCTAATGAGAACTTTTAACAATAAATTTACTTATGAAAACATTTAAGAGTAAGGGACAGGAAGAAGAAGGAGTGTTACTGTCAGTCTGCTATGATAAAGCCTGAGCTGGGAGAACTCTGTTTAATCTTTTTGATTCACTTCCAAAGCTGATCTTGAGAGAGAAACAGATTTAGATGATGAATATTTTCAAAGTACATTACGAAAAGGCTGCTGACAGTGGGATATACTTTTATTTGCGAGTTTACTGATAACACACTACTAATGAATAAAAGTGGAAATGTCTCCACTGTGTGCAGCTTAACTCAAACTGTGTCTGTATACTGGGATTATTTTGCCTATATTTTTTGGACTGATAGGGTAAATTATAACTGCAGATTGTTTTCTGCATTTGGGAACAACAATAACTCTGAAAGGATCTGTCTGGATTTCACTTTTGTTTGCAATACTAAAAGTAATGCCAGGATTACGGTTGTTGCGTACTTTCAAAGTCTGTGGACGAACACTGCTGTTTCCACATGCTGACACAGATACAAGGAAAGTTTGTTAGGGTGGTGAGCCAGGACAATATGTGCCCTTCAGTCTATAAATAGAATGGAGGTAGGTGTTATAGGAGAAAACACTGAAAGACAGCCAGATAGTAAAGAGGTCTTAGTTCAGACTCTTCCAGCATTTAGGATAATGGACTCAGAAACAGGATATAAGGTGTCAGAGGGCAAATTATCTTCTCTGTCATCTCCTGCCAATGCTGATGAAGACAGCAGTGCCAAACAAAATGTATGGTCTGCGTATGCATCTATTACTAAGTTATGTTTTATTATGTAACACTAAGTACATGATTTAACACAAATAAGAAAAGAAAGAATCAGTTCAACTAAAGGCTCAAGCAGCATTTTGCCTTTCAAACGTTGCAATGTGACAAGCTCAAAATATGCCCATGCAAAAGTTAACCTCATTCTGCGAATTAACACTTTGAAGGATCAAATCTCAATTACAACACAGGGCAGAATGAAATTATGTCAGATGCAGGCATGAAGTAGGAAATAGTAAAACAGGCTTTATAAAAGTCCAGTCTGCATTTTTTGGTAAATTTATTTTATTTTCATATTAAACAAAACTGTTACTTTTTGTTTGGGTTTTGTGAACATTGCCTAAGTATGTTTTTAATTACTCATTGGGTAAATCTCTCATCAAAAGAATACTCAGACAATAAAAATGTAAATTAATGAAACTAAAGTTACTATAAAAGGTCAAATAATACTCTAAAACCCTAAATAGCATCTTAAGCAGAGACTTTTTGTAAGCAATTCTTAAAAAATAAACCCCAAGTCAGCCCAATCACTATGCTACAAATCCAAACCTTGCTTTGGGGATGAAACACTGTATAGACTTTGTTATGTTCATTTATCTTTGCAGGAAACCTCTGACAAATACCCAGTTCATGCCCACAGGCAACCAGCACTGCTGTGTGGGAGCTGCAATACTGGGGGAATCACAGGTATGTAGCATCCCATTGCCTGCTCTGGGCAGCTGCTTCATGCCTGCACTTCAGAGCTACTTCTTGGAAAAAGAGAAGATGACAATGAATAACCCTTTGTTCTCCCTGGGAATTGCAGGACAACAAAGATGGCTGGTGATTCAGGGTTTAATACTGTGACAGCAAAGAGCACTGGTCTCTGACCATCAACAAGCATAGAAAATATGGAGACTATGCTGGCACTGGTAGGCACTGCAGCTCAGGGACTCCTTAAGCAGAAGAATGGGTTGGACTGGCACCCAGCAGCCGCAGGAAAGAGTCACTCACTGCCATGAGAAAGAATGGGATGTAGGAACATATAAGGTAAAGAGGTAATCCTTTATCTTATCCTTAGCTTTACTTCCAGGACAAATGACAGCATGAGGTCCTCTGGGAAAAGATCATGGATGAAAAGGGAACATGCTCAAAAATGGCATCTTATCCTAAGTGAAAGGATGACACAATGAGAAAGTCAACTGCACAGATGCTTTCTTGAGAAGTCACCCCGTTTGGCAGATGGGCACCAAAGCACTAATCATTTGGGAATGGGTGCTGCTGTGAATGATTGGAACTTTAAATCAAGGGAAAGCAATTACATGTTTTCCAGATGTAGTTTTAATTAAAAAAACCAAACCAAACAAACAAACAGAAAAACCCAGACAAACACAACAGGTATGGAAAAGCAAAACAGCAGAATGAATGGAAGCACAGAAAGAAGGGTAATAAGAAAAATGAAGACTAATATGGATATATGAGTAACAGCAGAAGCCTTGCAGATAAAAGCATCAACAGAAGGGCTGGATATTAATCACTGGACAACATGAATGTGGCTAGAGAGAAATAACTGAAATGTTTTTATACTGGTGAATGAAGCTCAGACAACATGCTGCAAGAACAACCATTACCAGTGCGAGAAATAAAACCAAGTAGTAAAAATGGACTGTGTTAGTAAACATGCTTGCAGTACTTAAGGGGGTGATCTGCTTGGGAAAGAATGAAATAAATAATGATAAAGGTTGGTATAGTAGTCTATAAAGTTTTAGAAATATTGCTTTCAGATTTATGCCCTCCGAGGTGCCATTTCTTAACTTTAGATCTGTTTAGTTTACCAAAAGGAAAGCTAAGGGTAGAAAAGACTACATATAGCTATATATATAGCTAGGTATGAATACCTATAAGGGAAAAGAGCTATCTGAGGAGAACATTGATACAAGGTAAAATAAATATGATGTGGCAATAAATAAACTGTGGCTGAATTTCAGAGTACCATTTCTGTCAGAACATGGAGGTCCAGAAAAAGACCAGAATTGTGATGGGAGCAAGAAAACAATGGTTTGTCCTGCAACAAAAGAATCTGTATAGCCTCTAACTTTGTTCAATACAGAATTTGCCATAAGATCATGCAAGATTTTATTTTCTTTTTATTTTTCCTTTTTTTTATTTTTTCATATAGTTTACTTTTATTTTATATATTTCAGGTACTAACAGTGAAAATATTACAAACAACTAGAAAGTGGCAGCAGCATCTAATACCTTGTACAACTAAATCACCTGGCTTTAGAGAAAATCACAGAAAGAAGCAGGCAAACTATAATAAGATATTTCCCTACTAGAAAAAAAATCACCTACTAAAGTGAGGACTGAGATAGAAACCAAGCTAATACCACAAGCAGGTAGCAATAGAGGAAATACCTGCTGTGAAGTATTTCATTTTTGTGATTCTTTAACAATTTACAGAAGAAATGTCACATAATAGAAGTTTGGCTCTCTTTTGGGAATCATAAATAAAACAGAGCTGTAATCAAAGGACAGAAGAAAAAAGACATCGCAGATATTTAGTTCTTATTTATGCTTACTTCCATAACTTATGACTCAAATGTAAACATGGAAGGTTGCAGCATACAATAATTCAAATTCTTATACATACTCCTGCTGCACTCTACCTGCTGTTTCCAAAGCCTGGACTTGTTGCTTTAATTCACTGCTGTCTACCCAGTGATAAGAGAGAGGTTTGAAAAGGTCTTCAGAAAAAAAGTGGTGAGCTTTCCCTAGCATTTGATACTGCAGACTGTTCATCTCTGACCAATAGTTTGTAGTGGCCTGGGTCTCCTTCATGGTTGCCTGAGAACCTACACTTCATTTGGGGAACTGCCAGAAAGCAAATTTCATGCAGGCACAAAAATGGTGTGTTTTCTTCATGCTGGGTGCAGACATCTTCAAAGTGTTTGGAAAAAATTAGGACAAAATATTTTTTCTAGATGAACTGTTAATGCATATCAAAATATTAACCAGTAAATTCTATCAAATATAATTTAAACTAAAATAATACATCTGTCTGCTTTGTCAATATCCCGTGTCAGATCCAGACTCAATAGCAATAAATATGCTGAGGGCATGAAAAGCTTTGCAGGGTATAAACTGTGAAAAGACAACTGGATTACCCCTAATTTATATTTAAATTCCATTTGAATTCTGCATGTTGCATAGATGACTGGACTGTAAATTTTTTCCAGGGTATTCCCTCATCCTTTTTGCACAGAGCAGAGAAAGGTAAGGCTGAGGGAAGAGCTGAAGCCTGAGGGATCTGCTTTGTTTGCTTTGTCAAGCCAAAACATCCCAAGCCTTTTCCCAGACTGAAATAGAGTGGTCTCTGGGATCAGCTGCCAGATCAAAGTTACCTAAACAAATTTCCATTTCAGTCTGCTCTCAACTCAACACATCCTTTACAGCAGGAGAGCTGTTGGATTCATTGCATCTGATGGCTTTAGATCTGCTGAAAATTAACTTTTTTTTCTCTCCAAAGCTAGACATTCTCCATGGCAGTGCCACAGGCGCTGCCCCTTGGCACAAGTACATTGAGGGCATGGGAACTGTGTGGGACCCAGAGTCTGGGATGTACATTTTCTTAGTTACGTTTTTACTTCATAGAGCAGTGCTCTTCGTTTGAAAGGAGCAAGCCCTGCATCTCTCCTTACCTATTAATCACCACTCATGACTGTAGCAAGACAAAGGAGATTTCCTTTCTAAAACCATAACAAACATGCATACTTATTTAAGTTCCTTCTCATTTAAGAAATATACTGCCACACTTAGATGTTTCATATGTTATAGAAATAACCTCTCAGACAAAGATGTCACCTCTGGTGGACCTGACAGCTTACTTCAGATAGGTTACTCTGAACAAATTTTTTGGCAGGGTTATTTAAAAATGTCCTCCCGGTGTTACATGCTTCATCTGCTCAGTGGCTTTGCAGTGCCCCTAAAGCAGGTGAAGTAGCTGTGACAAAAAAGACAAAACTACATTGGAGCAGTTATATCTTTGGGTGCCTGGCAGTCAGCTGGGACCAAAGTGGAACTGTGGCACTTGCAGTTAAAAGATAGCCCAAAAGAAACCTTGCTTTAAAAAACAGAGTAGGCCAGCCTCTTCTTGATCCAGCAACAAAGCTGCAAAAAGTAGATGAATGCCAGCTTTGCCATCATGGACTGCGCTTAAATACATCTGACACACCACTAAATGTGGCATGTGTTCTGTGATCACTACATCTGCCCTCTTTTCTCAGTCCTTCCTATACTCTCCTTATTTCAGCTTACACATCCATGTCATACATCCTTGGTAAATGTCACCAAGGGACTGCTGCATGTGACACCTTTCTGAGGCCTCATTTTACATAGTACCCTTGAACTCTTCAAGCTCTGAATGCCACAGACAGGTCTAGAAAACAGTCTAGCTTGCTGTTATTCAGATTGTCTAATAACACTGTATCTTAAAAGTTGAAACTTTTGCAGAATGGGATATGGCAAGAATAAAATTTAAAGTATGACTGACTACATTCTTTTCTTGTATGACAGACAAACATCAAGGAAACTTTGCTGTATAGTACATTTTAATTCCACATGGAAATGTCTGTGGGTTTTGGATGTAAAGCAAAACTTATTCTACTTCACAGAACCATAACCAGTGCTATGACATGTTGCATCCCCAGAGAGTACAAAATACTCTTTTTGATGGCCCCTGAACTGTTCCCACATCAATGATTCAGAACTCATGAATGCTACAATGATAGCATCCATTACAGATTTGAGGGGAGGGTCCTTTAGCTCACCTTTGCAGAAGGCTTTCCTTCAGATTTTCCTATGGAGCTGCCATAAACAGCATAATCACAGATAGAATAAGCTAACTCTGTGTGGGAATTTATGCTCCTTAATCTTGGTACTGAGTACTTAAAATCTCCGCATGTAAGTTTATTGAAAGATGATATGCACCGCTTTATAGAAAACTTATTTGCCTTGCTGCTAGAGAAATGCATATATTCCATGCAAATGGAATTTGGAAAAGTGAAAAAACACATGTTTTTAGGTGGTTTTACATAGTAATTTTCTTTGATTTTTTTTTTTTTTCCTAGCTAGTACCTACTTTGGTACTCATGAAACCATTATGAGTTCCAGCACTATGTTAGTGCATAATAGCTGAATTAAAAGATAAAGAACATAATTATTTCTGTAAATGTTACCCCATTTTTCAGCCAAAGTGAATCACCAAGATAAATCAAAGAAGTGATTGTTTCCTAAACTTGGTGTGGGATTCTGTGCTGCTAACCTTGACTGGTGTTCTCCAAGGAAAGCTCTATGTGTTAGAAAAATAATAGGTAGACACATGTCAGAACCTCTACAATTTAGTTCAAGTGTTTATCTGTAGTTCAAGTAAGTTGAACTATGAGAGTTTCCTGTAGCAGCAAAATTTCATCCAGAACAGAGAAGTGCAAAAATCTCAGAGGGGTATCAAAAACCCCTCATTACTTCTGCATTTCTGTTTCAAGCTTGACATTTGAAGAAACTGTTTTTTCTGAGACCTGGCTTCTAGGATTGAGTGATGATCCATGGCAGTAGTGCTAGCAGGTGTGTGAATTTGAACAACTGATCCACCATCCCACTAGGAAAACCCTTGTTCTGTGTATGCATAACTGCAGTAAAGTTTAAGTGTACTAATGAGCAGTACCAGGACATACATGTATGTGGAGGATGATACCCTGCAATGCACACAATCAACTATTTTAGCAATTTAAATATGTAGAGGTAGCTTGTCTTGGAAAGGCAGCTGGCTCATTTTTATCAGTTATGACAATTTGTTTTGCGTTTTCTTTGTCCTCACAGAAGCTAAGGCCATTCTGAAAGGGCAGCTTCCACTCTTAGCAGGTGATGTGGGCTGCATATGAAACAGGTGGTAAGATCTGATTCTTGTATGTCCTTAGTGTATCTTCAGTATACTGAAACAGTGCCTAAAAAAAAAAAAAAAAAGAAAAAAAAAAGCAAAGGGATACATCATCACAAAACAATGCAGAATAGCCAGTATTACACAGGGTAGTGTGTTTTCATTTCCAGTGAGAAGCCTTTTTGTGTTTTGATGGAGCATGGAGACAGCATTTCAATCATGAAATTGTAGTTGTCAAAGTCATCAGCAATCCAAGATTCATGATAATGACATATTGAAAAATGTCGGTCCTAT
>JANHFX010023939.1:8037-32845 GCA_027560015.1 Chloroceryle amazona | reverse complement strand
GGAGATGCGGGGAAAAGTCCTGACTAGTGTAAAACCAGCACTTTGCTCTGCCTTGATCTCCATTATTCCTCCTCCTACTCCCTTGCAACCAGTTTCTCCAACAGACAAGGAAATTTATTTTCCCACCTTACTCCTCTGTTGAAGCATTGACTTTTCTGAGTTCTAGTGGGCACTGGCTTCCTCTTAGTTTATGGGCCAAGCTGATCATCTGGTCAGGTAGAGCTCCAGCCCAGATTCTGCCCTTCTGCCCTGGGGACTTCTGCTCCTTTCTGCCTCTTTTCTGGAACACGTGAACTTAACTACAATTCACTTTTGGACAAAGTTTCTATTGTTACATCCTCTGCACATTCAAATTTGAACATCTTCAGTCACAGGGAGATCAATTTTTGTGTCCTTGAGTAGAACAACATAATGTATCACCCTGTTGCTTCTGAATTTGGAAAGACTTGGCCCCAAAGAAAAGGCCATCATTCCAGATCATGGCATGGTTGTGACATATTTCCCCTGGTGTCTTATGCTGATGTGAAGCAGAGGTAAACAAAAGAGTGGATAAATTCACACAAGTGATGATAATAAAAGTGATTAAATCTATTGCCCAAATTTAGAGGGGAGAAACTCTGTATTTTTGTAGGCTTTTGATAGCATAGCAAGTAAGCTACAAAGCTCCAGCTAAATACCAACATGCCTGTGCTTGCCTACTCTGTTTTCCTGTCCAAGGATGGATTGGCAGTATTGTGCATTTTTTCTATATTTTATTTCTAATTCAACCTAGAGTTTTAAAAATGAAGAAAAACCTAAGTACCTGGAAAAGATGTAACTAGTCTCTCTCTAAAAAAAAAAAAGAGGGAATTTTGGTTTTAGTTGGGTGGAAAGGCAAAGATTTAAACCTCTACTCCCTCCCCTTGTCAAAACTTGGTAACCATCTTTATATTTAGTTCTTCTTAATACTATCTACTTATCTCAGTTTTATGACCACCATAATTTAGCAATAATGAGATACAAAACACAGGTGGAATATTCTGTCTAAACAAAATATATTTCTATTTGCATGATGTTACAAAATGTCTTTCTAATATAAATGCCTTGTTATTTCCATTCTGCTGTGTTTGATTTTCAAACTGTTCCTATGATTCATTAATACCATGTCCAAAATATATTCTATCTAAAATGTTTAGGAATACTTTTGTGATATATGTTAGTCTATATAGCCATATCTTTAACATGAGAATAGCAACTACTTAGTCTCAAGACATGTAAAGATCCAAGAGAAATTACCCACAGTACCTGTAATTGGAGTTCTCTTAAAGGTCATAACCCTCTATAGATCCACACTTACCCGCCTTCCTCCTCTCGGGAGTTGGAATACATTAGGCTTAGGATGGATTGTTTAGTTCTTTTAGACCATAAAGAAACTGATGAAGAATAAGTCACATGGTGCTCCCTGAAAGACTTATGTACAACTTAGCATGTATTTCAGCCTGATAGATGGCTAGAAATGAGCTTTCTAGTAACATGATTTGAATATTGCATTAAAAGTAATCCTGATCTTGAATCTTTTTCAGTTACATAAAAGTAGTTTGATTTCCTTCTACTCTTATAGCATCTACCAGGCTTCTTTTAAGTATATGAGAGTCACCTTGGATAATAAACAAGACAACCATATTTGACTGAAATATCAAACAAAACAAAAGAAAAATCAAAAAATATTTTCCTAATATATTAAGGTTGCAAAACAATTATTGTTGAAACATCTGTTTCTCAACTATGACAATGATGCAACACTTTATTTATCATCTCAGCTGGGGTTTTCATGCTTCCTATGAAAAAGATTACTATTTTGTTACCTCTCTATTATTGAGTGCATGAATATAAAGGGCTAGTTTGAAGTTACAGTTTTCAGTGTAGATAGCAGTTCCTGTATTATAACTCTGATTTCTTCCTGAATGCATAAAGAAGTCTATTTTTTCACAAAGACCTTTTTCCCCCTTTGTTATGCGTTCAGTTATTTATTTCAGCATCACATAGTATTAAAATGCCTCTGTAGAAAAGGTCACTCTTTTTCCTTTCAAAACATTTCTTTGTGGTTTCTGTTCCCAGAGGTACACATAGAATAAACAATCGATAAGACAACATCACATAACACTCTGACTTACCTTTGAGGAATATCATTTAGGTCAACACATTTTATCAGGGAAAGACTTTTACAGCCAATCATTTTCCTTTTAATGACATTTTCTAATCACTAGGTAAATTTTCGTTGAATAGCAATAGTACAGCTCAGTTATTCAGTGTGATGTGTTTTAACAGGAAAAAAAGCACTTAAAGACTTAATTCTGATAAATCCTCTTTTCCTGAGAAAATGAGGTTGTACGATTGCCAAGGTTTTTTATGAATTGAAGCATTCTCCTGTTAGAATTCTGACCATTCCTAAAAATGGACTTGATATCCTAAAGGATCAGTTAGTTAAGTTTCCACTGCATTGTATAACCAGTAGTATACTAACAGAATCCTAACAGTGGTATCCTAGATTCTCTTATTATCTCTGAAATCTTGACTTTTAGTGGAGAAAGCCAAATCCATACAGTTCTGTTATTTAAGATCAAATACATATTTTTAAAAACACTGTTCCAAGTTTAGGAAGGCCTTCTGAAGAAGGTGATAGTATTTTCCAAAGCTGTCACAAAGAAATACAGCAGAGCTTTTTCAAAAGACATGCTCATGGATTGCTGTGAACAAAGTCACTCTTCACAGACCACTGTCAAAAATAAATCTAAATGCTATATAAAATAGTTAAGCTTATGACTTTCTCAATTTACTGGAAGGCATAGAAGAGACAGAAAAATTGTGATTTTGGAATCATGCAAGCCATTAGAAGATGTATCAAGGTGATTAATTTCAATGTAACAGCAAAGAAATAATTTAAAATATACATTCATCAATCACTGTAGTACTTGGCAATTTCTATAATCTAGCTGTTGCTTTCCAATGTGGTAAGAACAAATATTGCTCTCCATGGAGACATATATAGAATGCATTTAAGAAAAAAAAAGTTATCTTTATACAATATCCGCTCCATTTCTGTTGTAAAAACATTTTGTTGTAAAAACAGCATGTTTTCAGAGACCCTCATGCCCTTAAAAGTCTGATTATGCCAGCTGTGAGGTTGTCCAACCAGTGGTATGCATTATGATCACATATTTTACACATGTTCTTTTTATTATTCAGCACAGAGAAAGAAAGCATTTTCAGGGTTTTATTTTCATTTTCAGAACATAGCTCTATGCTTAGGATACATCTTTCATATCTTCCATTGAATTAAAAAACATTTAAATGACTCATGAGCATTTCTATGCCACTTAACAGTTTATGCAAAGTATTTAAAGAAAGATGGAGTGTAATATTTGCTCCATTTACTTTAGTCTTTCTCACACAGTGTGCAGTCACTTAGTAGAAGAAAAGATTATGGATGCTGGATACAACAAGCAGAATACAGATAAAAGAGGGGATGAAAATAATGTAGGTTTAGTTCTGAAGGCCAGCTTGTGCTGTCCTTGTGAAGCAGCACAGAGCACCAGCAGGAGATTACACACCCAGATGGAACTCTAGATTTCACTGAGTCTGTGCCGTGCTAGGCATAGTCCTGAGGAAACTAAAAGTTACTATATTTGCATTGCTAGTAATTATTTAATAACTTTTCCTGCCAGAGAAGTTTTTTCCTGCCTTTTTTTTTTGGGGGGGGGGTTGGGGGTATGTGTGTGTAAATTTGCTCAGAGACCCTATGTTGTACCTATATTCTAGCATCTCTGCACCATAACATCCAAGCAGAGTTTACAGGTTTACAGATCTGAAAGAGCACAAGATGCTCATCCAGGGACTGGTAAGCCTGGTAAGCTGCCAGGCAAAAATAGAGGGGGTGACTCAAAAAGATTTGCAGAGTAAGTAACCAATAAATAACCTGTAACCATAGATTTGCAAAATTATTATTTTTTTTGCTTTAAAAATGATCGTAACAATCTGCTGACAGTATGGGAAAAGAAAAATTACTTGTACAACAGTGACTGAGCTTCCTTTACTTCAGTTCCAGGTTGTGCATGCTACCAGTTCAGCATGCGACACGTCATGAGTATAAAACTTGGTGCTCCTGTAAAGCATTCTGTCTTTATCTGAGTGAGGGCCCTGCTGTCAGTAACTACCCTGTCAATCCAGCTTGGGATGCAATAGCTAACATAACACACTTAAGAAATATAGGAGAGGCACAGGAAACTGTCTAGGCCAGAGAGATAGACTCGATGCCATTGCCAGTGCTATGAGGATCACTACAGATTTTTTTTTTCTGAATTTGGATGGAAATCAGAAGAAAATCATAGAAATCAGTTGAAAAGGCCATGCCACCTAAAGACATTTAGCAAGGAGCCTCTAAGAAGAGGTTCAGACATTAGCTGCTGTCTTTTGCTAATATGTGTATTGCAAGCTTTTACTTTCTGAAGAAATAGATACCAAAGAATGGATGGATTATAATATGTCTATGGTTAATCAGATGGCTTCTGTGAGAAGAGGTTTTCCAGACAGACTTTTGGAATGTACAAATCAAACAAAGCTACAAGAGTGTCATGGTGATAATTCCAAACCTGACTGGTTACCTGTTAAAGGAAGAATGAGCAAGTAGGTTTTTTTCAGCCTTTTGTATGTATGGATCATGAAAAATCATATAGAGAAGTGAGAATGCTATGCAGTCCAGTTTGTTGGCCCTGAGACTGAGGATATATGTGTGGAAATCAAAAGCATTTGATCAGTTGTGTCTACAGAAAGATCAAGGGCATTCCCTAGCCTGTCTGAAGAACACAGAAAGTGTGAGAATAAACTTGCTGCACTTTTCTGTCTACTCCCTGGTTTAAACTATGCCTCTGCCTGCTGTGAGCTCTTCCAAACTCTAATTCAGAAAGGCAATTATTCAAGGAGATCAAGCATGGCAAAACTGGTGGTGAGAGAGGTGTGTTTCATCTTTTCTTCACTACTTTTATCACTTTTCTTGTTCTATGCATATGAGCAATGGCAGGATCATCTCAAAGGAAGATTTCCTTTTACTGTCTGCCAGGGTTATCTTTGCAGAAGGCAGAAAGGAAGCACAGTAAAAAGACAGAAGATGTTTCAAAAGGGTATGCTTCACCCTCTCCTGATGTAGGTGTAACTTCGGAAGCAAATATATAAATTAACTTTTACATGTGGCAGAAGGAACTCAGGAGCAGAAAAGTTTGCCCTGAGTGTGCTTCCTTGTGATCAGAAGATGACAAATGACAAAGACAGTACAGAATATATATACTTTTTTTCTGAGAGGTGGTATTTTTAAAGCATACTCTGTTGGACATAATGTCTAGGACAAATAGGTATGGATTTGTACCATGAGTAGAATCAGCCTGCAAAGGTGGAAGTGATATGAAACTGTCATTGTAAGGTATGCTCTCATAAGTGATTCAGCTCTGTTTACAAGATAAATCTTATTTTCATGCAAGCAAATTCACAGACAATCCTATTGTGTTCTAAGGCTAAAATGATGCAAGGGAAAAATATGTGTCGTATTGAGAACCTGGCCCTGTGTTAAAGGGCTATAAATTATTCAACTAAATGTGTTTGAAAAGTGTCTTGAAAAACGTCACCCCAGACACAATTATTTGGTTGCTTTAGGAACTTTAACATAGTTTGTTTATTGTGGGTAAAGGACATAAGGAAGGTACAATGACAGCATCAAATCCATCAGGAAATATTTGTGTTAGCATAAAAGACCCCTTATCCTTCCCCCAACAACAAGTCTGCCTCCTTAACCTGGCCTCTTAAAAGGCAGGATTCTATTTGGTGCATTGCACCTTGTGGAATTAAAGAAGTCAAAAGAAAACTGCTCCAGCATCTGTCTTCTTTTAAGCAGATTGTCAACAAGAGGAGGGGGGAAGGGAAGAAGGGGAAACTTTGCAAAGATGTTTTAAACCCTCCAGATCAACTGTCGCTTTGAGCCTTGACAGCTCAAGAACTTGACACATGCATCGGCTCCCCAGAGGCTGTCCCCTGCATGCTTGGCAAGCTGATCACGGCTGCTGAGCTGTGACGCCACAGCGCTTGCCTGACCTGACATAATGGGCAGCTATTTACTGCAAACAAGGTAGATGGAAGAACATAGACTTAAATGATGCTCTGGTGTAAGGAGAAATTCACTAGGGCCCCCAGTCAATCTTCAGGGCTATTTTTTTTTTCCTTTCTTCCCCTTCTTTTTGTGGGATCATTTATTCTTTCCCAAAGGAGCAGGTGACTGTGGTCCAGCACTAAGTCTCCCCTCACTAGATCAATAGAGTGGGTTAAAGAAACAGTTGGAGGACAATAAAGAGAAAGAGAAAATTAGCTTTGGATAACCACACAAACAGTTTGCTCTTCTTGTTTTTCATCTGTTAATGTGAAAAGTGAAAACACAAGCCCCTGAAGGGCCTCCAAGAATGCTGCCATCTTCATTCCAATGTGCAAGCATGATCACACTTGATTGGTGAAGAGGGGTGTCAAAATCTAGAGTAAACCCTACAAATATTTTGTCTGGTGTCAAGTATTTCTTGCACACCACACTTTGATTTACCTATCAAAGTGTTAAGGAATATTTGTCCTACAGTTCTGCTTCCCACTGTGGCAAGCAAAATAGCAAATTCAAGAAAACCCTAACTTTGCCTTTTAGCATGCCAAATGCATAATACAAGCAGTGTTCTCTGCTGATGAAAAACACTAACAACATTGATCCAATATGCTGCTTTAAATCAGCTGAAAAAGTTATCCTGCTTGCCAAATGCACAAACATGAACATGAACATGATGGTTAAATAAAGTTTAGACCTATATGACATTGGCATAACTTCAGCAAAAACAGAAGGGTAGAAGAATCCACTCAGCTTCATTGTACACTTCCGGACTCTTCTATTTTAAGATGTTACAAAATTTCATTGTTCTAAGTGACTGTGGTTTTTAGAATAATTTTAGTAAAAAAAAATGTCAAGATGGGTACAAAAGTTGTTCTTTCATTTATTTACTAAAGAAGATTCTTATTTTGCAGTTGATTTTGGCAACTGCTTGCATTCATATAAGGCCCATTAGCACCTGCCTTGGCTATAAATAAAAAAAAGTGAAGTGCTCTGATGAACTCTAGTCTTTAAATTCCAGAAAAGGCAGAATTTTATACTGCAGCTATGCTGATTTCAGAATATTTAACCCAAGACTTTTCAAAAGTAATGTACGTCCATTATAATCCCCACACGTGCACAATGTTTTATACATGCCACTTAAAATATTCATTACTTTCTTGAAGCAATCTCGAGATTTAGATCCTCTGAAGCCTTTTAAAAGTCTTGAGCTAATGTGCATAATTTAGATGCTAATTATGAAGTAGGAAAGGTCACTGCTTACTGATAAACTCTATTAGAATAGCCTAATTACACAGCCATCTCAATAGTGGATATATTTAAAAAGCCAGCTGCCATACCATTTACTGCAAGAGAGTTCAGTCTTGGACCACATTCAGCTGTGCTGTGGATGGGAAACTGAAGAAGTGGTGCAGTGGTGCCTTGATGCCATAACCTGGAGATATGCCACAAGGCATTAATGATCAATGGGCAGCTAAAGTGCAGCTGCTTCAACCTTCTCTATCCTGACATAAACCCTATGGTTGTTTTATATCCACTATTTCAGTAAGCATTAGTCAGGATTCCTGTGTATCTTATGACAAATTTTACCTACTGAACACTTAAAGGGAGTACATGAAATACCATGAGCCCATCTGGTGTGTGCATGTGGATTAGGTGCATCTCTGTACAAGTAAGAGCTGGTCTCTGCACACGCCACACACTGCAACCTCATCAAATAAATCTAAAAGAGAACTACAGCTTTTCCATTTCTTCAAATACAGCTAGAAGATAAATGGATAAATCTGGCTTTGCACAAACACCATGAACACATTTTCATTGACACATGGATGAAACACTGAGATACAATTGTAGATAGATTTGTAGTTATCTAACATGAACCATCATCAATATGCATGTGGTATGCCATATGTATAATATGCATCAAAAGGATACTATCAAGGAGTATGCAAATGTTGGCCTGGAAAAAAAAACTGTTGTCAGATCATGAGCTATAGTATATATGACTACTCATGAAGGGACTGACAGCAGTATGAGACTGTATTCCTCAGTATTACAGTGAAGAAACACATGTGCATTTTTCATACTGAGATTCATCCATCGCTGCCTTTATTTTTGCCACAATTGTTGTGATACAGATGAAGCATATACTAAAAGCCCCTGGAATAAACATCATGTTTTCCATGTCTTATGTGAATCAATTAGTATACTTAAAGAAGAATAAGAAATAACAATGCATGGATTTTTTTCAATAGGTGGCTGGTGAATTGAATGATGAGCTGTACCATGCATTAGTGAGCTTTCCTAAAGGCATCACTGTTCCCACAAATGACAGCTTATTGAATACTCTGGGAGACATTTTGCTTTGAATTAATTCAGCCATCTTTCCAATTTTTAATACAAGAATTTCCACTTGTCATTTATCTTAAGGACTTAGCTAGTTACCATGCAAACAAAGAATAACCAAAATAATATCTGTAATGAAGTTTAGGTTAGGATGTTCACCACCTCAACAAGAAATACCACTATTAACCTTTTTGGGGGTTTTTGGGTATGGATTGAAAGTAGAACCATGAAGAGATAGCAGATTCTAAAGCCACAGTTCTCAAGTTGTACTAGAGTTTATCTTCCTAGCACAGAGAAGTATTTCCAACTTCATGATGAAACACAGAAAGGATGTTGACAATAGACTCACCCATTGTTGTCAGTTTCCCATGCTAATGTAATTACATTGGGAGAATTAATGAGAAATTTAAAAACATCTGCAGAGGGAAGTGTCTATACATTTGTTTCATACTGTTTGTACTAGCAATGTGCAGTTACTACTGTTTCAGGAATGTCTGAAAATAACTCCCCCTCTTCATACAAGGGCTGTATAAGAAGAAAGATCTCTGGCTGAAATGGAACAAAACATCCACTGGCAGATTTTTTCATGATGCCAGACCATGTTTTTGCTTTATATGACACAGTACATGACAGAAAACATAACTCAATATGTATATGGTCAAAATTCTGAAAAACTAATTAGTAAGGTCAGTTCCAGGGTGACACCAATACCTATATGAGCAGGAAAACCTCATCTTCACAAGTGTGGCTCTTCTCTTTTTGTGACCATCCAAGCTCAGGCCTACATCTCAGTATTTTATTGTATGCAGAGACCCTTCAGTGTCATCAACAGTCACTGGGAAACTTCTGCCTCCTTTGACCCTTGTGATGCCCATTCTTCTGTTGCTCATGAAGCTGCTCAAAGGAGTGTATGATATCCTTTGGCTAGAGTATGGAGTATTACTGGAAGGAGCTGAAACATTTCAGGTGTTCCTGGATAACATTTTATAGTTTCCCAACATCCTTGGGTGAGAAACATTGTGATGTCTTCCAGCACCCTTAAGCCACTAACCAAAGCAGGCTAGGTGCAGTAGTTGTCCATAAAATCTAAAATGAGGCAGAACAATTCATATGCATATGCTAGGATATGTCAGGAACATCCCCTTCTCTCATCTAGATGATTTTATGTTGCCTCTCTCCTCCCTTCCTTACTTGACGAAGTGTGGTGTCTTTAACCGTCTTACTTCACCTTAGTCCTTCTTATAAAAACAAAGATTTTCCTTTTCGTAGGTATGCAAACACAGCAATTTTTATACCAGGAGTCTGCACTGGTTGGTATAAAACTCTATCCTTCAATGAAGTGTGAAACTCATGGGTCTCCCTTTGATAACTACTTGGCATTCTTTAAGCAGGAATACATCTCTGACTGGCTCTTCATTTCCTATCCGCTTGTACTCTGAAAGTACACAATACAACCATCTATATAGTCTAATAGAATGCAGCTTATTGTTGTTTTTTGATTGAGACTAGAAATTATAACAGTCAAATAATTTGAAGTGATCACAGGTTTATCGTGATGGACCTGTGCCTTCCAAATAGGAAAAGTTTTATCAATAGGTACCAAAGAAATAACATTTTCTTACTCTTTGACTGAACAATTAAGATAATTCTACACTGACATCGTTTACTTTGGTTTAGTATCTGCTTTTGATTATCTACCACTTAATTTGAAAATGTTTCAACCTTTTTTTTTTTTTTCCCTGGAGATACCTGTCCTTGCAGGAGACCTGGTTATTTCACATATTGCATATTATGCATCTGGCACACCAAGGCATCTGAAGTCTGTGAAACTTGAAATCAGGGGGAAACTAAGTATTGTCTTTGTTGCACTTTTCCTGGGGATTTGTTGAAATACAGTTAAAATAATTTTTCAGTCTGCAAATTCAAAAAGAGATAGTCTTCAGACTCTCACATGTCCACCAGTAAAACTCTTACTTTTGATGCTGCACAAGCAGAAATGTCCTGGCACCAAACTGTTCATTGCTCAAAGAGGAGAATGACTTCCCACAGCCAGAACCAGCAACAGCCACACACCCTGCTGGCTGGATCCACCCCTTCAGAAACAGCTCCATCAAGAGCTAATGGGACCATGTGCATGTGGTGTCCTACAGAACTGACGTCATGATGCCTCCCCAGACCCAGGTACAAAACACTGTTCCACATTAGAGAGAGGAGGGCAGCAAACCCATGACCAGCATAGTTTTTTTTGACCTAATATACCATTTAAGCATGTTTTGTGAAGAGAACCAGGTTAGAAAATTAGAGAAAGGAGGTTGTACCTGGCTCTGTTCTGGTTGAAGAAGGTGTTCCCCTTTCCATGATTCACAGAGGAGAGCTGAGTATCTCCATTCCACACTTCTCCTTTCAGTTAACTTGGACTCCTCCTACCCAGTTTGCCTTTGTGGCTACCCTATTCTTATGTGGCTTTCTGCATTGTGGAAATAATAGTGCTTTACTTTGTACCGAGGATTTCTAGAAGGAGCAAGATATTAAGTCCTTTTCTGGCTCTCACCCTGAATTCCCACTATCATACATAATGTCAGTGATAGTGGAGGAAGTGGATTCAAAACACTTAAACTGAGGGCAAAACTCTTTTATTTCAAGTTGCTAAATCAAGTATTTGTGAGATAGAGACACTTGTGGGAATATTTACTCATGAAAAAAAACAAAAAAAAACCAAACCAACCAAACCAACCAACCAAAACCACACCGAAAAAACCCCAAAACAGAAACAAAAAACAAGCAAACAAAAAAACAAAAACAAAACAAACAACCCAAACAAGCAAACCAAAAAAAGCCCACAAAAACTCACAAAATCCCCAAACCAAGGCCTTGGTTTTCTTGAATTAGCCTGATTTTTCTTCATGAAACATTGTGTCTGAAGGAAATCTCCGGGGACAAGTTTCTCTGGGCAACGACCCCTGTCACCTGTCGGTTTTAAGTCCCTAATAGATAACAGGATGCAGAAGAAGATGGTGGAACATCTAAAGACAAGTTACTCATTAGGAGATTAACACATGAAATGCATTAATCATACTAGACTAGTAACCACAACCACAGACAATGAGTTGACTAGTTCAATATGCACTCAACCACTGTGTTCAGAGATGATACCTATGCTTCCCACAATGGTGTTTCACAGGTGTACTAATATTTTTCTCTCAAGGCCTCAGGCTTTCTCCTTTAAAAGTCTGGGCTTCTACAAACTCCCTTTTTAGCCACTTCCATTGATTAAAGTCCAGAAGGCAGAAACTGGCATGCATGTCTTTTCAGAAAAAACTAAGATTATGATTATGCAATTTACATACTGAGCCAGCTCCAGAGAGTCCTTTAGGAAACTGACTGATTGATGTCTGTGTTAGTCCAGATCAAGCATCTGTATTCAAAGGTAAATCTATGCATGTGTTACCACATTCCCCCTGTCTCTGCACTTGGTCACGTGTACATGGGGGCATGTCTTCTGTCCTGGAACTACAGTGTCCTCTGTTGAAAGCTGTGAGACAGAATAATAAAAGTGTCTGTGATTTTATCAGCATTCCCACAGAAAGGCATGGGGTGGTTACTACAATGTACCTTGAATCCAAGAACCCACACTTTACTCTGATGAGCTGGAAGCCAGCCATCTACCTGTGGTAGCTGTGAGAATCAAAATCTACTGACCTCCTCTATCACCTCATTCAGGTAATTAATTTTCCAACCTGAATTTGGAGATACTGGGGAAGAGCCATACTAACTTTAATTAAAAATATTCCATTTGAGCAGATACAAGCAGCCAGTACACCTGAAGGACTTCAATACAAGAGAAAAAAATGGAACTTAAAAGTCAAGGTGGGGACATGGGTGTCCTGAGTAAAAGTCAGTCCCAAGGCAGCATCCAATGCTGTAGTAACCTCCAGTTGTGACTGGTGAGTCCCATAAACTGCAGGTGCTTAAATCTTCATCTTGCATTCTTAGTGTCTGTATTTCTACTGCTTACACAAAAGCAGGGTCTATGTTAATGCTCAGATAAAAAAAAAAAAAAAAAAAAAAGGATGAAAAAAAAAACAACCAAAAGTGTAGTGATCAGTATCCATCATCTTTCCAACTGCCTTGTCACTACATCAATTAATACAATTGAGCAAAAAATGTCACAAGCCCAGTGGAAAAACCTTTACATAGCCTTTCAGGGGGAAGTATACTTTCAGCTTTTTTCCCTTGCATTAGCTCCTGTCATCCACAAAACAACAGAACCCAGTGGTGTCAATTATATTTGATTGACTGAGTAAAGCACACACACAAATAAGCGAAAACAATGGACACAAAAATCTATATATGACTCCCCTTGTCAGTGAAAATGCCTGTCTTCTCCATTTTCATGCTGCATGGTGTCCTGCTGCTACGGGCTTAAATGTTTCCTTCAGCCCCCAAACTATCACCAATTAAGTTAGCAGGGTCTTCAAAGGTGTCAAATGACTCCCTGGGCAATTGTCTGTAACTGCTGTTCAATAAATGAGGTCTAATTTATCAGTTTAACTTCACTTTTAAAAACCTAATGTCTCCCGGTACCTTGTGCCATTTGCCCACAGTGTGAAGAGATGCCTGCCATGTAGCATTTTGAAAGTTGTATGAGCTCTTGTTAGCAGTCACGTTTTGTCTGTCATACCTTTTCTCCCCTTTTGAAAGATTCATTTGAATAAAATATCCTCGAACAGTATGAACTTGTGTACTATAGTACCTCAACAAACCATTCCTAGAAAACAAAAAAGAATTAAACACAGCTCAATGATGGTTTTGGTATGGGAGGGTTTAATTACATCTTAAAACACAGCCCCTTGTTACTTTTCCTGTAATTCTTCTACTTTGACCCTTTGAGAAAACAGTGGAAACTAACTTACTGTGGCATTTTAAAGTGCTGAAGATGCAGGAAATCTATGGCCAGTATAGGAGATGCTCTTATAGAGGATATGATCTTCAAAGAACAAGGTGCTTGATAAGGTTGTAGCTCACCATCACCACTCCAAAAGCATCAGGCAGGCAAAAACCCAAAAGGTCAGAAAGGTAGGATATAAATTTAGGAGATAATTGTTAAAATACATGAGGAGTAAAAATGTGCCTCACAGAAAAGAACATGAAAGATATTTATTATTAAGAAACAATTGTTCTGCCATATATTTAACCTAATTTGTGTGTGTTGTTGGAAGATTTTTCTTGCACATGAAATTTAAAACCACTACATTGTATACTGGTGATACCACATAATGTGGATTAAGGTATTTTCTGTATAAACTTCTTGACTCGCCTTTCTCTGTTTTGATCCAAAGATATCTAAAACACATTAGTCCTAACCTGGAACATTTCTCTTGTATAAATTTAGAACTTTATTTTAATATTGATGTTCATTATAATATTCATATTAACATAAAGGAAACATTTTAGACTCTAAGCTTGTAAACAGTGCAAGAAGAAAGAGTCTCACAATAGCCAATAGCATTTCCACATTCACAATGAAGACACCATTTGAAAAGAGTCCCGAAAGACTTCCCCTAGTATAAAAAACATTGAGAAGGAGATTCTGTGAGTGAAAATGAAAGAATACTATGCCAGTTACAAAATTAATGACAATTACAAATCCACATATAAAAAGCCATCTTCTGTAACATTGGAGTGAACCAAAAGAGTATAGGAACTCTCTTCACCTTAAAGACACATTGAAGGGACTTGAGTAGAGAGGAAAGACTTTGTAATCTACTTAATCTTGCCTGAGCATCTTTCTCGACACCTGCAGACTTTATTTACTTTTAATAAACACTAAAACTTTACATGCCACATACATCCCCACAAAGTCTCAGCAAATCTCTGTGCAATGATTGAGGACTATCTTGTGATCTACACCACTGCTTTTTTGCTCCCTTTCTTTTTCAAGTACAAAGCCTTTCAGTTGTAGCAGAGATTTTTACCAGTACCTGGTATTAATCTGTCAGGTTTTAAGATTAAGTTTCCTTTTGTTTCTGTTACTGTCATCTCATTTTTAGCCACTGACTTCACAGTTCTTATGTTAATCTCTACTTTAACAGATGATTTTACATGTTAGAGAGTATCAGATTCTTTACTGAAATCCAGGTAGCTTTGTCTCACCTCTACAAAATTAGTTACTGAAGAATGGTATCAAACATTGGGAGAGTAAATTGCTTGGATCACTTGTTTTCTTTCAGGTATAAGCTGCTAATTATGAACCTGTAAAGCTGATTGTGGTATAACAGTTTTCTTATAAACCCTTACTGCTTGACTTGTGAACTTACACACCAAAGCTTTCACACTTGTCATATAGAAGTTATTTGCTCCCCCTCTTTTAAACTCACATTGAATGAAAAACATGAAATGTAAATTTGAGTTTTACTTCTATTTTTGTTATGATCCCTTCACTCAATGTTCCTTTGCATTGTGTCAATACTTCCATCCTAAATTTTGTCTTATTAGTAAGGAGGAATAATAAGAAAACACAAGATCCTCTTTAGTTTCACTGTGCAGTAGTTTCATGTGTACAGTGGAATACAACTACCACAAGAGGTTATCTCTGCAGAAGGAAATACAACCCTCAGATATCTAAAGCAGGCAAACGTAGTGCTTTCAGTACAAAGGCAATGATAGAAGAGATTCTAGATTTAGTTACAGGCAAGTGTGGCAATATTAAGCCATGTAGTGGTTCCAATTTGAAAAATAAGAGTCTCACTCAGGGATAACAAATCTGTGGGTACTATACCTGTTTTGGGGATTAACAGAATAGGTAGAATATATTCTGGCATCATAAGTATTGCCTCTGTAAGTATGTGATCATCCAACAGCTTTCTGGAACTGCAAAGAGGTCCCCATGCTGTTTCTCCAGTTAATGGTTCAAGAGAAGAAGCCCTAAACCTTAGGTGTTTTAAAAAGAATGCCGAAATAAACCCAGTTAAATGGAAGAAAAAACCCTTCAATCCTAGATTTATCTCAAATTTACATTTACTCAGCTGAAACTAGACACATCTTCCAATTATTCAGTGAGCAGATCAGATGGTGCTATTTACATTAAAAGGTGGGTAATAAAGCTTATACTCCTGTTGTCCCTATAAAACTACAACAAAATACATCTGTACACTATCCACTGTGAAAATGAGTGTCAGAAGGCAAACCTCAGAAAAACTAAGAATAATAAAGCTAAACAGACAGCTATTTGTGTAGCTTAAAGAGCAACAGGAACAGGTGTACCTAGATGCAATATAACTTGGGATTTAAAAAACAAAAATTCACTGATATGCATTATGAACTCAGTGGTATTAAGAATTTTTTTGTTCCTGATTAATCAGAGTCAAATTGTGTGTTACATTAACAAAGCTGTGCAAAAGTGTCTGCAGTTCAGATAATGCTTGTAAGAATTCCTGTGTTCCTAATATGTGAAAAGTGTGATTTTTGAAGTAAAAACAGAATAAATAGTAAGTTTTCATACACCTGTCACAGTCAGCTTAAAGCTATTAGTTAGCCCACATGGACAAGGCATATTGCATAAGCCTTCTCACCTGTCTTCTTCTCATTTGTCCTACCCTGCTTTTCCTCCAGCATGCTGCTGAATTCCTGTTTCAGGGGTAAGAGAGAACTTCCCCCCCCCCCCCAATTCCATACCCTGTTACCAGCTATGCTTCTGGCAACCCTGGCCACATATATGCACCCAACATTGTTCTCTGTCTATTGTCATGACCCCCATCCTGCTGGTAATATCAAGAGAGATACTGGAAATTGCTTTTACTCGATAAATGACTGCATACCTGTCATCCTGTGGACTATTGCCCTCTGGAGTTCAAAGCTGGGATGAGCTTTTTCACAACATCAAATGTCTTTCCTGCCCAGATAGAAGATATGGCACTGAGTTTACAACTCAGCCTGGCCTACCTGTATAGACAACACTGAAATATTTACTTCTTGCAATCTCGTCTTTTGCTTTGGTGCAGAGCCAGCAGTGGAACTAATCTTGGTTCATTACATCACTAATACTTATCTTGACTTAATAACCATTTCAAAGAAGTTTAGAACTCTTTAGCATTTTGGGGTATCGGTGGTTTCTTGTTCTCACATATTGCTACTAATTACGGAAATCACTGCTCCAGCCCTAACAGCCAGTCTCAGCTATCATGAGGGGTCATGTTTCTGTTCAAAGTGGCTCACACAGCTTAATTGGTAGAAGCTCTGCTCTATAAATACAAATTCAACAAAGAGTGGGATTTCAGTTACTCACACTTACAAGTAAAAGAGGGGAAACGAAGCGTAAAGTGGAAGGAAAGGAAAATACAGGTAGCATAGTTTATTCCAGTGTTTGTGCCCAGGCCTATAAACTGCTTCTATTGTTTTGCAGGGACTACAAGGCATTACTGTGGGGCAGAGGATGAACTGCCACAGTGGATGTGCCAGTGAAACCAATGGAGCAACAAGTAAGTCCTACATACATTTCTCAGTAATATATGCATGTCTGTGGTGTGTGCATTATGTTAAGCAGAAACAAAGTAATGAAATAGCACATTTTCCTGTCATATTTTTCTTGTGAGGAATTTAGCATAAATTAAGTATAGACACAGAGGACTGAAAACTGAAACATTTATTGAGGCAAGCTAGGCTTCTGAAAACACTAAAGCTTTCTGCTTAAAAATGCTTACTGATGGATCCCTATTTATTGCATTTTCCTATGGTTTATGCAATCATGCTCTGTAAGTATGTTTATTGTGTATTCCCTTACAGCAACATTTGAACACTTGATTACACAGTTAACCAGAGATTCAGAGGGAGTGGTCAAAAAGGCAGTTAAACTCCTTAAGGTTTCATGAAAACAGGTCCTAAAGCAAGGCACAGAGACCTATAAATAATCTGTCAGGGGAAAATGATTGTGCCAGATACTCTCCTTCTAGGACTACTAAGTAAATCAACCAGGAGACACAGATCCATAGGAAATCAGTTTCCTGAAGTTCTGGTCATCGTCAAATTACCTTTACCCTGTTAAGTAAGGGGTTTGTAGAAAAGTGCCACCTCTAGCCCAGATGTAGAAATACGCTCAGAATATTCACAGTATGCTTAACCAGATTTAGCTGCAGGCTGCCCTCTCACACCTGGAGGTGCATTTTGGATTGGCTGCTGGTGAAATTAGGCAACACACAACCTGTGTCGTGCAGGGTCTGTAGGAGTGCAGGCACAAGAGAGCAAAATCTCTTACGGTGTTCATTTGGGGAACAATTTAGGCAGTGATCTTGCTGCCATATATACAAGTTGCTCCACTGAAACAAATGAGACCATTCATAAATAGGCCAGTCAGCAGGACATAGATGTCTAAGTGACATAGGAAAATCTGTCCCTTAAAGTCACTGATAAGGAATAATTCACTTGACAAGAGCAACATAATATAATCCTTGCTTTATTGTGGCAGCTGAATAAAATTGAAGGTGCTCAGTGTTGTTAGTACAGTTCCTAATGAAGATATACAGAGCTCTATTTTTGGAGAGTCTATAACAGGCCTTGTGACAGCCCATGGAGATTTATACTGTAAGTTGTCCTTAGATATCTACTGGTTTCCTTCCCACAAAGGTATTCTATGGCTCTACAGACTTTGTTCTGATGCATCTCAAGAGAGAAGGCTGCTTATTAACTGGTGTAGTGTGAAGTATTAACTGATGGCCTTGTGTTATGTTTTGTCATACATTAAGCTTTAAACAGTCACTTAAAAAATAAAATCCATGGCCATTTATTCTGAATTCTTAATAGTTATTTTAGCAATAGTAACTCAAATATTTCTTGGCTGAACAAAAAAAAGGAGAAAACCAAAACAAAACAGATTTTAAAGAAGCTGAAATAACTAATCAATGATTCTTTGGGCTGGCTTGTTTTTTTGCAATATTAAAAAAGTTCTGCAAATGCTTGAATCCCCCAAAGTCTGCTGAAAAAAATTAAATCTTCTTCTCCCAGACCACGGTGTGGTGAAATAAATTAGTATAATGATTTATGTTTACGGTTTTAGTCAATTCTGATAGAGATTATAGAGACAAAATGACAAACTGCCTTAGAGGTAAACTTAAATCATGTCAGCCAATCTTTAGTTTTTCCTTACTCTAATTGCTCCTCTTGTTCATTTATCTTCCTAGGCAATCTTTAGAAGAAATACTAGTTCAATCAGTGCATGTGCAAACCACCAGAGATAAAAAGTTTAGCCTAATTTGTCTCACTAAATTGTAATGCCTCTAGTAAACAAATCTTAGTTTGAAAGGAAAACAAGAAAATCTAAATAAACACACTGCACAAAATGTTTCTCCCCTCTTTGCTACACACAGTATTGCTGATATTTTATAAATTTTGCCTATTGATGCAGTCAAAAACATATGCAAATATGCCTTTGCAACTACCTGTAGTAGTTGCTTTCAACTATACATGGTAGTTTTTAACCACAAGTAATTTAGCATTACAGAGAAGTAATGCAAAAAATTAAAGGGTAGAATAAAATATCATGTTACAACTGCTATGTAGAATGTAATCAAAAGAGAGAAATTTTAATTTCTCCTTCTATGATTTTGAAGCCAATGATGTTCTTCTGTTCACTGCATGAAGCATTTCTTAACTTGGTATAGCTTTATTGCTGTTATCTTTCTCTCACTCAAGTGAACAGTTTTGCCACTCTGAGAGAAGTAGGATCAATCCATTAAACTCTACTTCCACAAATGTACACCCGTTTTCAGCAAAAGTCCTCAGCATGCAAAAAGCATGTAAATGTGTGACTCTTTGCATGGTAGAGGCATAAGACAATAAACAATAATTGGATTGAAAGCAATTAATTCAGACCATTCATTTGATTTCTGAAAAGTTGAAGTCCATGGATGCAGACTGCATTTTCTAAAAAAATCCACAGCTTGAATTATCCAACAGAATGCACAGATTAATTTTTGAAGGACTATTTCAATGGCTACACTGTTGCTGTTTTTCTAAAGCAGGAGTCATATCAATGGGAGAAATCTTATTAAAGGGAATATTGTCTTTATAAGGCTTTCAAGATGCAGACTTTCTCAGTATCTCAGATTAGAATCTGATCTCAATAGCTAAATTTTCAAAATACATGTGTCTGTCATTACTCATGTAACTAATCCCATAAATGTGAATCAGATCATACAGGAGAAAATGAGCATATATTTTCAAAAGCTTGCTGGATTGGACACTATTCCTGTTAATTTTTTTTTCCCCAAATCATCAGGATCCCATCAGATTTTATGTCTAGCAAAGTTTTTTTTATATACTGCTTCATAAAGCTTGGTCCTGGGGCTCATGCTTTATGGAGAGGAGAGACACTTTTAAACAAAAAATTACAGCAGTATCTATATTGGTCATTGGCTGAGATACCTTGTTATTAGACAGCATGCTTGCCAAATACATATACACTGGGTGGAAAATATGCATTCTTTCTAATTAAGAAATTAGAGAGTAAAGATAATAGTAGAGCATCTCCATTTCAGGACAACAGAGACATAACTCATGTCAGATGCTGCAATTCTTATCACTTTCTCATTATGCACATTTATCATGGCCATTCGTCTACTTATCAAGTCTCCATGATGGTAGAAACATCAAAAAAGCACAAACAGACACAAGACCTCTAAAGGAGCATGACTTTGGACCTGACCTTTGGAAATATATCAAAAATACTTCATGTTCTGTCTCATAGACAGCAAAAGATTAAACCTTTAAAGATTAAAGACAAGCCTGCAGTATACATATATATAATCTCTATTATCAACATAATTTTAATGGTCTGTGTCTCTCTTTGTCTGTCCTACATTTGAAATGCTTGGGGAGCTAACCTCTCAAACGCTTTAAATTGCCTCAGTTCCCTACTTAAACTACTCGCAGCTGTGCTGCTTTACACAAACTGAGGGTCAAGCACACTCTCATTTCTGAAAAAGAGTTGGTTGGTTCTGCATCTCATTGTTCCAGGGCTTTAACAGGACCTGACTACACTCTTATGTACTGTCTCTGCACGTCTCTGTACAGCACAACTACACCGGTAAGAAATCAGTAGCAGGTCCTCTTCACACTGCCTCAACACTAGTGGAAGCACAACAGGCTTTTTCTCTGTGTGTCTTGCAGTCTTTACATAGAGTCTTGTACTCCTTGACTACATGAATGGCCTGATAAAAATAAAGGTTTCTCTCTGTTAACTTTGTCAAGTGATCATCACGTTCAATAAATCAGAACAATATCCTCTAAGAAAACCTAACTCCACTCCCAGAGCACATTGACAGGCTGATTTTTATAGCTCTTATTTGTAAGGATGGCTGTCAGAAGAGCAATACATAGAGTATAATTAGGAAATACTCTTCTTAGACCTATTGGTTGCTGCTACTGCAACCTAGTGGAAAGCAGAGCAAATAGTTGAACTCCAGCAAGATGGTGTCCTTACATTCATCTCATATGTCCTTTGATCAGCCCCTGAGGAAAATTAAATCAGCCTGCCTCCTTACCCCATAAGGCACACTGAAGGATAGAAATGACTTAAGTAGATAATGGCCTGCTCTTTTTGGAGATGCTCCTCACATCTCCTCAGGGTCCCATTTTGGGTAGGTGGCAGCTAGGGAAGTGTTCTAGGTACAGGTGGTCCACATGGGCACCCAGGAACTTCCTGATGGATTGCTTCTGAGTACCTTTGTACAAGTTTATCTAAATGAGGAAGAAGAATCAGAGTACTGCCCAACGATTCTTCTTCGCATGAAATCAAACAAATTTGAGCAAGGCACACTTGACATGCAGCACAGTGTCCATTTTCAGTACAAACAAGAACACACAGTAGTTGTGAAACCTCAGACATGTCATGTTAACTTTCTAGATATGAATTAGTAAGGGTTGAACTGGGCATTGAAAACAGTCTGGCAAATGTAGCCTTTTTGTAAGGTGCTAGAGAATAGATTCCAACTTTACAAAATAATGAATAATCGATATCATATGTTGAATAATCGATTCTGTTGATTTAAAGAAATGTGTCTGCCTACTTACAGTTTTTGCTGCAAATTCCATATCACTTGGCACGCTGTATCGTACTTTCACTGAATGGCTTCAGCATCATACCCATAATGAGCACCTGTAAAACCATATGTAGCTGGGAGGTGATCAGACAGGGGGAGGCAAGATCCCAGCCTTAAGCACTGCTTTAAGTTCCAGGCATTGCAGAAATACACATACTCTGGCTGCTTTAATGGTAGACAATGTTGTCCTGCAAGTACTTAGACAGATGGATGGTGGTGTATGTGGTCCTAAAAGTAAGAATTTGATATAGGAAGAATGTCACTGTGAGCTTCAGCTTAGATTTGTGCCACTTTGATGAGGTTGCCTGAAGAGCCGATGGGACACCAAACACACAGCTGTTTCTCAGCAGTTCCCTAATACACACAGTGTGGGCCATTAAATGACATGGGATGTTTGACCCATAATGGAGAGACAAGGATGAAACAGTAAGCATGAAAAAAGGAGCTGAGTAGTGGTCTTGAAAATCAACAAGTAAAGGTAGGGAAAGTCTTTTCCCATTGATCCGACATTGACAGGAAGGGACTTGTCAAAATCTCCAGTCTAACAGTGTTGCCCTGCAGAAACTGTGCTTATGAGAAAGGCCATATTCAACCTCTAGGATTATTAAAATGCAGACTTTTTTTTCCTGAGAGTGACAGCAAACATCTAAATAACAGTGCTCATACTTTTCTATGGGGGTTTTTGACTATTGCAACCAGGATGTGTCTATAATGCCATGTAAAATAGGCCACCAAAGAAATTCTCTAGCATATGACTATAAATTACAAGAGAAGAAACACCACAAAAAAAACCACAATGAAAGTGAATCCGTGTTTCTGTTACTGATCCCTTGAATCCACATAGACCATTGTTCCTGTTTTCAGTGAACTCTTGCTGGGGGTCTGCAAAGATTTACAACATTAGCACAAGAAAATCAATTTGAATACTGAAACACAGCTCTGAAACTATCCAAACAGAACCAAACCAGCAGTCACAGAGAGATAAAATGTGTGTTTGAAAGCTGTGCACAAACTAGGTAGAGTAGTGGCATTGCATCACCAGACAGAGTTAAAACGCATGCACAGAAGGCATTACTAATGCACACAATAGAAGCAGATTAAAACTGAAAGATGACAGGCTAACCATTACTGTCTGGGCTGGGCAGGTGATTAAAGACTCCATCCCTTTTATGTTACTTCATACATGTGTATGGTTAGCCCAAAGCCAAAGGGAAAAAAGGAAGACACCCTTATATTGCTGAAATTATAACACAGCAATAATTTTTCCTCTTTGCCCACATTCAATGAGTGTTGATTATTGCCAGAGTCATACTCAATCTATTGCATTTTACAGAACAGGTAACCTAAAGGTCCGATAAATTGTACACAGAGTGTTCTGAGGAGGTTTAATGAAGAAAATTATACTTTAAAGTTTAATTCATAGCAGCTTTTTAAAGCAACACATATGGTCCCAAATGATTGTAAGTGGACTTTTCAAGCCCCAGAATGGAAAAGACAATGCAGTATACTTGCATAATCTGACTTCTGCAGTGTTGTTAAGAAGACTTGCTGGTATTAAATATGAAACCTTTTGTGAATCTGAAATCTAATTTTTAAGGATTCATTTGCTACTATATTTGTACTGCTATAAGACACAGGCTGTTTTTCTTGGTTTTCTCCTAAAAGATTCACCTTTCTGGAAGGTTAGTTCTGAGGATCTAACTTGTAATTAAGAAGAAAGTCTTATAAGCAATAAATTTAAAAAGGAAGTGAGTGAAAACTGTCTTGTAACATACCTGCTTTGTAGATATGCAAGACAGAACAATTGAAATAAACTAATGGCTTTGAACAGCAATTAACTGTAGAAGAAGATGCACATACTAGAAAAATCATAGTTGTTGTAGGAAGATCACTGGCAACTTTTAGTCTATCAGAACAAGTTCTGTTTGAGTATGAAATTTTAAACACACAAAAATAACACCTAGAGATCACCATATGAATATATAAAACATAGAATTTAAAAATAAATGCTATCTTGGTCAGTGACAGAAGCCTTTGGTTGTTGCGAGCTGTAAAATGGCATAAGCAGTATAGACAAAGCATGATGGGGCAATAGATCACAGTAATAACATCTGCAATAAACAATAACAGAACAAAGCAGACATCTACAAAAATCCCATGAGGAATTAGCCTTATCCATAATTTTTCTTTACATTTGAGGAACTGTGTCAGGAAAGGCCATTACAGTCAATGGCACCAATTAATTTCTGCAACTTTTAATGACGTCTTTCTGGGTAAAAACCTCAGATAATACCCCAGGCTCATGATTGATAGAAGCCTATGTTTGATTTGTACCAGACTGTTGATTTTTTACTAGTTTTAAAGAGTCCCAGTGCAGCCAATCAAGCAATCAACATGAAATACTAAGATCTTCTCTTGTAAAGTACAAGAAAACAGAAAGACAATGGGGCTTTCTTCACAGTGTTGACAGAGTATTGCTGGGTTTTTTTTCAGTAGCTCTCCAGGTGATGGATTACATGAATTTTTATTCCAGAAGAAAGTGATAGCCAAAAAGAAATCTTTGATTGTCATGTCATTCTGGATATTATTTTACTCTTAAAAGGACTCTTGAAATTCAGAGAAGTTGAAAAGAATTTATTCTGAGAGGTGAAACATAAGAAGAAACTGATTTCATGTTTAGTTTTCGTGTCGTCTGCTAACCAAGAGGTTTCAGGCATATGATAAAATCCACCCTGGAGTTCTCTCATAGGTAAATATCTGGAGGATCTAGAAAATGCAAACAGTTTTGTTTGTTGTTTGTTTTTTCTGTGTTTTGTTTGTTGTATTGTGTTTTGTTTGTTTGTTTGTTGTTTTTGTTTGTTTGTGGTTTTTGTTTGTTTGTGGGTTTTTTTGTTTGTTTGGTTGGTTTGTTTTGTTTGGTTTGGTTTGTTTGTTTGGTTTGTTTGTTTGGTTTGTTTGTTTGGTTTGTTTGTTTGGTTGTTTTTTACAGAAGGCTTTAACAACATCATTCAGAAATAAGTAGAGCCTGAAAACAGAAGTGGGCAGCTCTTCCTTGTTGTCTAGTGAGCTTCTTACACCCATCAGAATAAATCCTGATGTGCCCACCTCTGTATCAGCTAAGACCTATAGAACCACTGTGATATGAAGAGAAGAGAGAAAAGAGGGGAGGGGGGGAAGGAAGGGGGGGGGGGAATTGCTCAGTGAA
>JANHFX010023937.1:37239-67248 GCA_027560015.1 Chloroceryle amazona | reverse complement strand
GAAGGAGGCACCACAGCACCGCCGGGCGTGATTGGCGAGGAGCCGTCGGCGCGGGGGGGACCTCGGCGTCCTGGAGGAGAAGGGTAGAGCAACCCCGCGGGAGCATGAGCGCCTGACGAGCTGCTGCTGCTGCTGGCGGCGGTTCGTTCGCACCCCGAAACTCCTCCGGTGCCTGCGAGGCAAGGTTCACAGACAGAAAAAGAGAGAGCGCCCGAGAACACCCGAAGTGTTTTCAAGAAGTCCCAACTATTTAATCGACTCAATTTCGCAGGAAAGGCAGGTTCGCACCCGAGTCACAAAAAACATCCTTTTTAGTCAGGCTTAATCGAAACAAGATTATCACTACTGAGCTGAGCATGTGTTCTCGAGATCCCCGCTTTAATCACCTACACGCTCTTTGATGCTTTTCACTTGATACGGGGCATCATTATTTTAATGGCCATTTATTGCTCTTAGTAATATTAGTGCCGGCTACGAAAAATGCGGAAAAACCCCATGTTTTGGGTAAAACACTGGGAAACACGTGGTTAATGGCTGCAAGATTTTATTTGATACAATCTGTGCTATAAAAAAAATGAATTTAAATTCTAAAATAGTCTACATGGTATAAACTGTCTCCAAAAGGACGAGTGAAAGAATATGTGCATTATGTTTAGGGATGGGAACATAGCAGGGTCTCTTAGGAGGCTACTGGCCTCCTGCAAGCTTACATGGACTATTGATGATGCTGTCACTGATTAAACCACAGGTGCCACACAGCTGAGACATGCTCCATATCAGCAACTTGAGCACCCACCAACAAACGTGATCAATAGGCACTTTCAACAGCTGCATACTAATTTTAACAGTGTTGTTTCTTTTATAACTTACAGTGCAATGTCTTCTGGTCCTTAGGTACAGGGGAATTGTACTCAGTTGTAGGTCCTAAGTTGAGAGACAACAGTACAGTTAGCATTTCCCAGCTTTCTGCTCCCTGCCTCAAACCCAACAGCAACCTTGGTTTAGTTCCAGTGTGCATCCAGAGTCTTAGTAATAAAGCACTAAAAAGAGAGTCTATAAAAAAGCCACCAAAAGAGTTTATAAGTTGCATGCTTTTCTGTTTGTTTGTGGGTTTTTTTTTCTCTCACATCTTACACCCATTGTTTGGGAACTGAGGTGAATGGGCAGATCTGCAGTGCTTGTTGAGTGGTTCTTCCATAGACAAACACCGAGTAAGAAATAAGCATCAGTGGCAAAACCCTTTAATGGTTAGGCAGAACTTTTAACTTTAAAAAAATAATAATTTCAATCTACGTGCTATTGTGGTTACCAATATTTCCAGCACCACGAATAAAACCATAAAGCAAATGTGTAATGACTTAAATGTAAGTTGTTGCTGTACACTGCCATACAAAGTGCACTGTTTAGGGAACAGAGTACTTCCCTTAGGAAGTACAGCAGTGAGCAGGCCCTTTGTGACAAAGAAATTCACTTGCTCATGGAAGGAAGCAGAGCAGTTAGAGACATGATTTCTTCTTGGGAACCTAGTGGTGTGGATCTCCAGGCATGGAATGAATCTTTCCACAGCACTCCTGAATGGAGAAGAAAGTGGATGTTACACTGCTTGTATACACACAGTACAAAGTTACAAGGATTCAAAAAAGTATTAAGTGGAAACCCTCTTCTGTCATGATTTCTACCCTGGAATGCTTTGCCAAAAAAAAAAAAAAAAAAGCAAAAAGCATTCACAAGCTGTTTGATCTGAACAATGTCAAAACCACCATTAAACACTTGTTTATTGTTGCTTTTAAGGCATAACAGCTGATGTTATATTTTATATGCAACTCAGTTGTTGCTTTCAGGAGAAGTTAGAGGAGCCATTAGTGTTCTCTAGGGACCATGTTCAGTTTAATTCAAGCAGGTCTTCATGGAAAAAAAAAATCCTTCAGTTAATCTCATGCTGTTTCCTATTGGTTGACCTGCTGCTAGGTCCCCAAGGAAGTGCATCGGTGCACTAAAGAGCAGTGTAAATTCTTATTGCTCACCACATTTCTGAAAGTCTATTCTACTTGGAATCTTATCTTAAACTTCTGATATCACTTAGAAGAGATTTCTAGTTTTCCATCTGTCTCTCCCAGACAGGACCAGTTTTGCATGTGGGCAAGTATGAGGCGGCCAGAGGAAGTTTCCTCCCCTTTTTGCCTCTGGCCAAGAAGACAGTGCAGCTGTTCCAGCAGGACATGGTGCCTGAAAAGCCATCCCACTTCTTTCCACAGCTCCCTGCTGCTGAGCCAGTTGTATGTCAGGGTAATAAGAAAAGCAAGTGACCACTATCCGTGGTTCACTAATGTGGCCTTCTCCTTTCCCAGAAAGGAAAGATCATCCCAGATTTCCCGAGGCTTCTGAAGACTTCCCCTGAAACCATAAAGATTCTCCCAGTCATTTTGTCCTTATTTTTAGAAAAGCAAGTCTATTTCACGTTCTCTGCCAAGCAGCTAATTTCCTAGGTACACCAGGTAAGGGATCAGTCCTACAGTGATGCGTGGTTTCACTCTGGAACCCTGAAACAAATTGGTATCTATGTGTATCAGACTCTGCCTGTTACATATGTCAGCAGAACAGACTTCGCATACAAATGGCATTTTTCCAGTGACCCCTTAAAGAGCTCTATCATGCCTTCTATCTGTTGTTTGACGTCCAGAAAACAGGTAACAAGGAAACTGGGCAGAGAACCTGTAAGCTGGCATGTCTGCCTGGTAGATAGAGGTTGGTTTTCCTCCAGAAAAGTTTTTTACAAATGAAATCTGGCGATTTTAGATTGGTTCAACTGAACAAGTAAAATCCTGTACAAAGCTGAAAAAATGAGTACATCCAGAGTACTTTGCACCAAAGGGTCCATCAGAATCCAACATTTATTTTTAATATTTTATAAAAGATGAATGTCTGCTCTATATTTGCTGAAGGAGAAATCTTGGCTAATCAGGAGAAATCCCCTTGTCCAAAGCCTAAATGAAAAGTTCTCCTTCTAGATTGAAAACTATTCCTCCAGGTTAAATTTTATCTCCCAGCAGAGGATTATTAATTCAAAACATGTCACACACTCATGCTAGTCTTTTTTAAAAATCTGTTTTGAAGAGGAGATATGTCTGGAAAACCAGTATGTTCCAATAATTCTTAATTGTTGGAAGAGCCCCAAAGGATGAAATTGGATCAAAGACCTCCTGAGATTGACCTAATGTTTGTGAAATATTTTAAAACGTAAAGTGGTGTTATTACCTCAGGGTCAGTTCTCTAGAACTTCCAGATTTATGATGTACTTTGCAGGGCATTGATTAATATTGATTTACAAAGTCAGGGTTTTTCAGTGTTTTTCACAGCCCGGGCCATGTTTCAGTCTGGAGAGTATCTTGCACACTTACCTCTTCCATTCACAACTGTATGCCGTATGGTTGAATCTTTATTTGGGACTGCATAGGTCCTCTCAGATAACTGGAGAAATAGCTTGTGGAAAGGAGGTATATAGAACAGAATTAACACACTTCAGAATATTGAAACCAGTTTAGCTCTTGGGAAGGACTGAAGACATTATTAGATGGCTCAGCTTCAAGTAGAAATTCTCTTGGTAACACTCTTAATACTTGTTTACCTTATTGATTATTAGTAGTTTGCAAATCTTGGCATAAATAATGTTGGGAATTTTAATTGATGAGTTGGCTGGATTGGAAATGATGCTTTATAGGTAAGCAGATGATAATTTTTTTTTCTCATCATTGTAAACTTCTCCTTTACAGGGGAAGAGAGAGTCTGTTTCTTGAGTGATCTTCCCCCCCCCCAAGTACTTACCAAAGCTACTTTTTGCTAAAATTAGTTTTCTTTTAGTCTCAACAGCTCCTTTTTTAGAAGAGAGGTGAAGGCAATTAACAAAGTAGGGCTAATTTAGCCTGTAGAGCATTCTGTTCAACAGTCTGTTCTTTAACACCTGTCTTAGAAATGGATGGCATTAACCACATACAACATAAGCTTGTTCATACTCAGCAAGATTCTGAAAGTGTGCTAATACTGTTGAGACAAGAGATGCAATTTGAATAAAAAATCATGATAATCCTCATCATGCTACTTTTGTGTCTCTCAATTCTGTGTTAAATAGCACAATGATTATATATGTGGGGTCTACTACTATTATAGCTGCTATAAATCAAAATGGGAGAAAAACTATTCTGCTACAGCAGAAATTCAGCATGGAAAAGAGGTGTTCTCATCTTCATCCTAGCTGCTAGATTCTGGTGGAAAGTGAGATCAAGGCTCCAAGGAGCCTGGCCAGAAAAGGCTGGCAGAGCTGCTGTCACTGGATAACAGGCTCTATTGTAGAGCATTCAGGTTCTACTGGTTAGCTTCAGAATGCTATACAACAGTGTCAATATGCTGAACCACAGCCACCCTTTTGTAAAACCCAGCATGTCACAAGGTGGAAAATGATCCTATATTTTTAAAATCCATTTTTTCCTATGTCAGTAAAAATTCTGATTCCATATTTTAATGTAATATTTATTGTATTTGCAATATATAAAACTTAAAGGAAATGTTCGGTTCATTAATAGTTTCACTTTATGTTTCACATCTATTATACTGTGTGTCAGGATGAACGTATTAATTTCATGTATTTCAGGATTATTATTATATATCTACCCAGATTTTTTTTTTTTTCCCCCGAGGAAAAGCAGTAATAAAACAATCCACTGATTTTTAATCAAAACAATTATTATAAATACACAGAAAAGTCAGAACCTTTGGAATGAAAGTACCTCTTCACGTATTACTTTAGAGCATAAACTCCCTTAGCTAAGGTGTCTTACTCAGATGATTCATGTTTTTTCCTAAGGCTGTATTGCAAAAAACAGCTGATACCTGAAATGGGCAGTCAGTTGACTGGATAACACACAGAGAGATTTCTAGTTTACCGAATGTCACTGGGTTAAATGAAATTAATTTCAGCAATGCTTTTTATTCCTACTAATAGTATTAAACATCTTTTTAACAGAAAACAAAGTTCAACTGTAAGTTGACATTATTATCTGCACTAGTTAGAACATAGTATCAGCAACTTGATTATAACACCTTTCATACGATACACACTTTCCGATATAACACAGATCCAGAGAAAAGCACAGACAGCAAGCCGTTGGCCATATTAGAGCCAATGTTTCCAAAAGTGTCCATGAATTTTGATTGCTGATGTTGACAACATCAAGGCATCTTTTTGGTGGTCAAAACCCATAGGAATTACTAATTCCTGTTTGGAGATTAAATTAGTGTTTGGGATAACTAATCTGTTAGGGCTGTTTGTGCCACATAAAGAGCAAAAGCAGGGTACGCATGTATGTGTCAGGACTGTGGCAGAAGGAATATATCTTCCTCCACCCTCTCCACCGAGAGTATAGTTCCAGTTTATAATCCCTGGTGGGAGGGTAGATAGTACTATAGCCCATTAATACGTGCAAAATACATTTGCTTAATTGTAAATGACGTACCTTCCAACTATGACTTTAAATTCTCACACACTTGCAAATTGCTTTGGGATCACTGCCTGAAAGGCACTGTATAAATGAAGAATATACATTATCATCTGAATGCTCTTCAGTCTGTACCACTTAGCAGAAAACCCGTGGAATCATTTTGACTCCAGTGCATAGGTTCTGCCCTCTAGGACTTGGTGCCAATCTGAATCTGGAGAAAAGTTGTTCTAAATCAGATGCCTACTGTCATGCTTTGTGGGGCTCAGATGAGCAATTTTTAAATTACTATAATTATTTTTGCTCATAGTTACAGAAGAGATTGTATATTCTTATATTCTGTACCTAAAGTACAGAAACTCTATACAGCCTGCATTTCTAAATTCTTGGAAAGAACTCTGTTCCTAATATTCAGATTTGATGAACATTCTGAGTCTCTGGAACGCCTGCATTCACTCCCATCTGTTGTGCTGGCATTGGTCCAACTCAGAATTATCAATGCCAATTTCAACAGGGCATAGGTGCTAACCAAACATGGTTTTAGAGGGACAGCTTTCATAACACAGCAAGTGCCATCTCTTTTGCCAGGAGATCCTGCTGTTTGCAAATAATTCCAGCTTAAGGCCACATGCTTCATTACATAGGATCACATCTGTAGATGCTTGTGGGCATTATAAAAAAATCAACAAATGTCTACTGTATTTCTCTTTCAGTTTGGCTCAGTGCTTGGAATTTTGCATATGGAGAATGAATGCTCTGCACCTTGTTAACAGGAGAGAGCCATAGGCTGTTACATGCTTTGAGCAGACTTAACAGGTTTCTGCATCAAAGCCAGGGCAGCAAACTGCAGAAGGTTACCACAGCTGCGCTGCTTTTTCAGGTGGCCCTTGATTGCTGGGTGTTTATGGCATATTCTGAGGAGAAAATGATAGAGCATTGCCTTTTTGCACCACAGCTTTTGCCTTTCTGGATTCTGAACCAATTCATATATAAAGTTGTAAAGTGGCTTATGTACAGCAAAATTAATATTACTTAATAAACTTAATATTCTATATAATGCTCTATGTAAGATACATAAAATAATAATATATGTATAGCATTACTATCATATTAATGTATTATAGCTACACTGGACTCCTGTTTTGTCCCATTGAACAGATTGTTTGTGTTAGTAGAATTACTCTGTACTGGGTAAGGCTAGAAATGGTTTAAGAAAGATCAAAACCTACTCATGAGCCTCACCTGTACAGCCTACTATACTCGAATTTAAAATATGATTTTGTAGCTAAGCAAAAGAATATTTTGCCAAAAATATTTATACATATATATAAAAGAATATTTAGAATAAAATAAGATTCAGGCCAGGTAATCTCCAGCCATACATTTCCAGTCATGATTACTGAGTTTTAGATATTTTGCTGTCCAGACAGCACAGGATGTGTGGTCTAAAAGTACCAAATATTTTTACTGATTGTACATTTGTACTGATTGTACATTTCAGAGAAGTAATGTGTACATTTCTGGTCATTTTTTATTGTTAGCATAAGTTTATGAAATCAGGTACATTTGGCAAGGTTTCATAGGCTTTGAAGCATACTTAACATGCTTCTCCTATGCTATTGAAAAGTCAAACTTCAAAATACTGTTTTGAGCTCAAGAAACAAAGATAATGACTCTATTTCACGGTACCTTACTGTATCAGTTGTTCCCTATCTTTACCACCTCTCACCTGTCTTCTGTCCTTAGTCTTTGTAGCAGCTAGCCTGACCTTCTGGACTGTTAGCACTGATTTGTTTTCCATACCACTTGGGCTCAGAGATACTCTTTTTCTCTTTTATTTTTTTTTAATTCCACTCCCCAGCGCCCTCCTTTTTTTTTTTTTTTTTCCCTCTTTTCTTTTCTTTTTCATCTGGCTCCTAGAAGTACTTCCTCATAATAATTATATTCCTTGAAAATCACCTGTCCCTCAGGGAGGGGGAGCAGAGTGGCAGAAGAGCTGTCTGCTATTAGTGCCATGGACTGAAAAACCTCAGGGCAGATGCTTGAGGGACCAGGGGTTTTCCAACCCAATAGCTCTTAAGGAGTGAAAAGAAGGTTCTACTCCAGCGCAGTCAGACCAGGAGCTGCCTCATGTGGGGGCTGTTGTGGTTTTGCATGAGCTGTTATTTCGATTGTTCCTTACTAGTCACAACAGCAGTTATAAGATGATAATTCAGCTCCCTGGTAAGAGTCTCAGCTGTGAGATGTTGCAATGAGCAGCCAGTCCATTATCTCTCTATCCAAATCTTAACTCTTTCCCATAAAATAAGAAGTCAGCTGTGGTACTCTTGTCAGCGAGCACCTAATAGCAGCATAGCCAGGGCAGGCAGTGGAGTAGTGGTAAAAAGTGACCTGCTTTTTCAGGCAATTCAGAAGCTTTGTCTCGTTGAAACTGCTATCTCAAGAATACCCATAATTAAAGATAGCTAATGTGAAAATAACATAGCTAGATTGGTCAGATTCATGGCTTGATTCTTTTCTAATGCCTCTAAAATGACTATGTATAAATAGTGACATCCAGTGTTCAGTTAGATCAACCACAGGTCCATGTTCCGTAAGGTCATTCAATTAAAAGATTTATTACAGACCCTATTTAAAATGCCTGTGTAAAGATAGTTGGCTAATTTGAATATTAACTACCTGACAACTTCAACACACCTCCACAATAAAAATTTCCTTCCTGACTTGTTGGGGAACAAGAATAGTGTGGCTCTTTTATAATGCTTTAACTTGCTTTTTTTATGACAGCAAGCGTCTGATTATTCCCAGGTGTTCTTGATTTCTTCTTTCTCTCCCCCTGTTGCTCTGAATGTGGCCATTAGGGCAGGAGTCATAAAGGATGTGTTCACCACTTCCTTCTCTGTCTGTCTCTTAACATAGCCACAAGTCCACCGTCTTCTATCCACATGAATTCCCTGAGGTATCCACACAGTATTTGTGTTGACTGCCTTAATTTTGATCTTCTCTAATCATTCCCTGCCAGATGGCAGTTAAAGTTTAATGATCCCTGTAAAAATAGTTCCCTTTCTTCTTTTAATCAGTCACGTGTGTTTGCTTAGCTTACTGTTAGATGTTCAGAAAGCATGAAGGGACCACCAACACAATTACTTCAAAATACACATCCGTATTGTGATTTCAATGTTATGTAAAAGTAAAGGGTTATAGGATAAGCAAGATTGCTGGAAATTAGCATGGGCAACACGATTTTATTTTTTTTGTGTTTCTTTAGATATATCAGAAAGATAAAAGTAATAATTTGAGACATTTCATAAAATCAAATGTAGCATATTTTTAGTATCTTCTAGGATCAAATGTTTACATATGCTATGCTAGAAAGCATATGAGTATTATGCTTTTAGGGATGAATTGAGCAATACACTTAAGCAGATGCTTAACTTTAAGCAAATGTCTATGACTAATGATAGATAATACAGCCTTGAGCAAGGCACTTTGACATATGCTTAATGTTAGGCCCCTAAATAGTTCCACTGAAGTCATTTACCTTCTTACATGTTTAAGACTACATATCGACACCTAATGACACAGAACCCAAAATTCTCTAGTATGTGTTTACTTGATGGAAACTTATTAGAAGTTTGCAGGGGTTCCTGAATCAATAATTTAATTTAATTGCATATTCATACTCTGCCTAAGTAGCAAATCACTTTAAAGACAAATGGTTTAACCCGTATCAGGCACCTATGGAGCAAGCAGATATTATTGTGCCATTGAGGAATATGGGGAGTCTGGGAAAGTGATAGGCTGGAAGCCTAATCCAGATCACAATAGTGCCAAAGAAGAGATTGCTGTGGAATTAAATGGGGGCTGGATCAGGCCCTGAATGCCTTGCCTAGAGCAATACAGGAAATATATAGCAGAGTCACTAACAGAACCCAGAGCTGATTCAGATTAGACTTCTTTTGTATCCAACATCTGTGTACACAGCAACTGGACGTGCCATTGCAGCCTGTGCAGGCTAGATTCTAAAGCTCACATGAGAACACCTATGCATACTACAGGCATCATGCCCACCTACACATCCTAATAAAATGAGATTAGCAAAAGTTCAGACCATCTACATTATTCTCTGTGGTGGAAGACAGAAAATAAGGATCCTTGTACCTTCTTCCAAAGCATGTTTTAACAACCATCTCCAAAACAAGTGCTCTCTGCCACGTATTTTTGTTTTAAATGACAGTGATGAAACTCAATTATATGAAACATCACCTTAGTGCTTTTTGATTTTGCCATGAATGCCTGGGAGTTAGCCTGAAAAGGGAGTTACTTCAGCTCAGTTTTTGCTTTATTAGCTTTTCTAGTTTTTTTCTGTGCTTTTTCTAGGTATTTCTCCTCAGTTACATTTTACATGCAGCTTTTTTGGGGCAAGATCTAGGCCAGAGAGCAGATGTAGGTGAGTCTGCCTGTATTATGATAATAACCAGATGACTTCATTGAGATCAGAGCCTCAGGGTACTGGATGCTGGGAAAAATGTAATAAAAGCCAATCCCTGCCTAAAGGAACATGAAGTCTAAATACACAAGCTATTTTGTAAATCTTGGACACAGAGAGGTTGATTTGCCTGTTGTCAGACTGTGGCAATTGCTAGTGACTCACTCTTGATCTGTTGTGCCTTAGCCTATGGCCCGAATCCCATCAGTATCCTTCTTCTCTATTTATATTTAATTAAAATGTCAGCAGAGCCCTGCTTTGCTGTATTTTCATGTCTGAGCTGTAAAATCTGTCAGCTGCGGAAAAGTGGACATACTTTTATTTCTCTCCCCCCTGGTTTCCTCTCCTGTTTCTGCATGAGATAAACATGCACTGGTATCTTTCCTGCTTGGCTAAAGAATGCAAACATATAAACAATCAAAACAGAGCTTGCTGGGCTGATGATGGCTAATAGCAGGTGTCAAAGTGAAGGCGTTCCCCTATGGACACAACCCATCGCAGTTGGGCTGATGCCCAGTTCATAGGAGGGAACATGAATCTTTCAAATGGAAAGGGAGATAAATTGCACCTAAACACTCTAATTATGATAATGTCGAGAGACAGATGTGGTAACTGAGTATTAGAATCCCTCCATACGCTATTTACTTCTATTATACCATCACATTACATACTATTCACTAACATAAGCCAGACACAAAACTAGAATGTTTTTTGAGTTTATCCTCTGGACTTCTCCAGATTTTTGCACCTTATAGAAATATTTTTCATTGTCAATTGACACAAAGATAATTTTTTTTTAAATTCACATGAAGAGTGCATTGAAAAGCACTCACTGGCATTTGTTTCAGCTGCACAACTTCCGTTAAAACATTCACACTAAAAATTGAGACAACTGCAGATTAGAAATCCTGATTCTGGGTAATAAGTTTTGTTTTCCTACCCCCAGTGTGGCCACTCACACGTTTGCAAAGAGGATGCTGTGCAAAGACTTGTAATTCAGAAGTGTTTTGGATCCCCCTTTACGTAAATGTAAATGTCATCATGATTTCACAAGGTGAAAGGCAGCAGAAGAGGAGCTGCAGAGCACTGCCAAGTGAGTCTAAGCATAGAGAATATGTAAGAACCATGCAGAACATTTATACACCTGATAAATTTTATGCCAGTTGTTAAGGCAGAAAGCCAAAGGTAATGAGCATTGTGAGAATTACAAGAGCTCCTTTTTGGCCCAGGTTCTTGCCTGTAATTGAAGCTCTATCCTCTACTGATCCTTCAGGTGCTATCGGAGTTATTTTATCCAGGCTTCAAGGGAGAACCAATCCCTGAAGAGTGGTGGAAACTTTCTTTACATTATAGCTCTGTGCTAGAAGCAAGCTATGGAGGTGACTCATGAGTATTCTTAATAATTTTCAAAGAAAGCAAAATTCCTAAGTGAGGTTTTGTTTTTATTTTAGAAAGTGATTTTTATGCATGCTGCACGATGAATAGAAAACCACATGTATGTTTACATATTCATGTTAGAACCTGCCATGAAATGTGCATTAAACTGTCCTTATAGCATTTATTAGAATTTATATTTAGAAATATTCCTATACAATGTTAGAAAAAATAAGGCAAGTAATAGCCACCCAGCAATATTCTCCATCAGTTTATACTCGCCATCATTTTTCATAATAGGCTATGTCTTTTTCTTTAACCAGCTTCTAATGTATTCATAGACAAGGAGTGGTTATAAGACATTTTGATCCTATTCTTGAATAACAGATTTTAGATTTTTTTTTTTTATCCTAGTGAGTTCCTGTCACTGACAGTATTGAAATTCAAGGAGTTGTTGGCTACTCTGTGATGCTGAAAATTTCCTTGTATTTAGTTTTCTATTTAGTCCTTAGTTTTTCTCACCTTTTACTTTCTGTCTTTCTTCATATGTTTTTGCTTTAGTTACAAACTGTTTAGGACCAACACCTGCTTTTACTTTTAGCAGGGGATCTGGGACAATTGTGTGTTGCCTAAAAAAAAAATCTGCTTTTTTAATCTATTCATTTTACAGTTTAGGTATGGGGAATCTGAGTTCGGGAGCATCCTTCAGAAATGTTTGCTTGATAAAAACATTCTAAAACTTTTAAAGTAATAATCCTGGAAAACACTGAATGTATCAGAAAGATAAGCAAAATTATTATTGAAGCTGTGGAGAACATGCAGGTTTACAGTAAACACAATGCAAAAATTGTTTGCTGATAGTTTTTTTTGGTTTGTCTGTTTGGTTGTTTTTTTTGTTGTTCCCCCCCCTCTTCGCCCCAGGGAATTCAGTGATACACTATAATGAAAGGGAGAAACTGTTAATTTCAAAATGAAAATTTAAAACAATGGACTTTACTGCAAACTAGAAACAATGGAAAACTGCTGTGATTCAGTCAGTGAAGGCCAGGCTGGGCAAAGCACTACACTTGATTTCCCGCCTACAAGGATGAGACAAACTGAGGTCTCTGTTACTGCTGACATTGGTCTAGGAAGACATATATTTAATAAATAACATTACATGCACTCTTTCTGTTACAGGACAGTGCATAAAGTTGCTGGTCAAATTATGGGAAGGACCTCCTTTGGCTGTCCATAACTACTTAAAGACATCACACAATTAATTTCTCTGTTTATCAGTAAGGCATTCATTGAATCATACAAACCCAAGTACATTGGTACTAAAAAAAAAAAAAGGGCAAACAAAAACCAATCACCAAACAAACACAAAAAAGGAGCTAGTGCTAAATTATACTTTAACTATTAGTGAAAGTTGACTAACAAGTCTAATACCAAAGAATCTTGCATGCTACCTAATATCTTTTTACCTTGTGGTATCAGTAAGAAATAGTTTTCTCAGGACATTTGCTTTCAGTTTTCATGCAGAAGCCTTTTCTGAGAAACAGAAACACAAATTATAGTATTAGTTGAGAGAAATACAGCAAAGCAAATCCATCTTTCTCAGAAGAAGCAACACTAAACAAAAATGAGCAGTTGTATAATATACTACTGCTTCTTTCAGAGGTAATAAGTGGAAGTTACAGTGGTATATTAAACTGGCAATTTATTCTGTGTGGTTATACTGTATCCATCTAACTCATGAGAAAAGTGTAAGAACATTAAGGAACTGCTTTTGCACCCATTATATCCTTATATTACACCCTGCATTTTTAATGCTTATCAGAAGCTGTTGGTGTTTAAAAATCTTCACCAAATGTATCCATGCAGTGTGGAAAAAGCTGAAGTCATCAAACTGCATGTCATACAATAGAACCATCTTGAATTTAATTACTAGATTTCTAAAGCAATTACTAAATTTTGCCTAGGTGCCTGCCTAGAGGGAAGTCGAGTTTTTCTTCCATTGTGAGAAATGAGCTTCTGTTGTGTTCTTCATGGAGAAGGAGCGTGCAATGAACACTGCTGCTTGGCACAGAAGGCCACAAGGATGTAGGATGTCATGCAGGATACCTGAGTGCAGGCAGGCATGGTGCATATGGGAAGATGTATCATGATGGAGCAGGTACAGGTGGTGGTTTCACCTGCCCAGCAGGCTATGGAAAGGACTGACAAGGCGAGGTAGTCTTTCTGCAAGAGTTAGTCAGCCTTCCCCTTTCAGTTGCATGCAACTCTGTTTCTTTATAGAGGACTCTATGTCTTTTGAGTATTTATCTTATTTTTCCTATGTGTTTCCATGATAACTTGACACAGAGTAAATGTAAAATTTGGTTTTAACCACAAACAGGCATTTAGTAAATGTTAGAAATAATGGAACACTAAAAGTTTGGAAACAACAGCAGTCATAGCAGAACTGTGTTAAAGAAATTGGTTCATCTAATTTAAAACAGTAACATGACCAAGTTCCAGGGCTCAATTATTCCCAGAAGTAACACCATGACTTCACTCAGGAAGCATTACTCAGTGGGATTATAGCTGTAACATTTTCAGCCTTAAGGATTCGTCTTCAGAAACATCATTCTTGGAGTGCAAAATATCTTTTACCTCCCAGTTCTAGAATAGGTTTCTCTGGTAACTCACATTTCTGTATAACATAAACTGCAATTTGCTTATGAGTAATTTTGGTGTTCAAGAACTGTATAAAATGCTAATTTTGTGTCAGTAATGGCTGAGTCCAAGGAATTCAGCTTTCACTGAAGCATGGGATTTCCATACACACTCTTGAGAATCCTCTGTCCAGTATTAAAATCCTACACTTTTTTTTTTTTTTTGTCCACAGGAGAAAATTCCATGCAGTTACTTATGGCCTCCCCTGTAATATGTGATAAGGTACCTCCAGAGATAAGAGATAATGTGGTCTCCTACCATGAAATGAACTATTTATTGTGGTGAGGAAAAGAAGTTAGTTTTATTTATTCATTTACAAAAATTACCCAGAAGACATACTGATTCAAATGTGCATTTCTGCATGACATGAAGAGCTTTGCAGAGCTTCTTGCCCTGGTGTCTTAGTCACAATGTGGAAATTTCTGGCCTGATGAGATAAACGAATAAATTGACAAAAATACAAACTCTACCTAAGAGGAATTAACAGTAAAGCAGTGTTTTACTCAGGAGTGCAACAGAAACAATATCATGTTCATAGTATCCTCCCTATCAGATTGAGCAAGATTGTGCTAAACTCCACTCATAAACACTATGTAGACAACTGTTAGTCTTCAAGCTTTTATTATTTTACTTTAAAATCGATATGGAAGTGGTGGTCTTGAATTGTTACTGATAAAGACTTTCTCTTGGAAAAATATACAAAGTAGCTTTGATTATAGTGGAAGTTTAACCTCAGTAAAACTTCCATGTCTGCCATTCTTCTATGACTATGAAAATGTGGCGCTTCCTTGGAGGATGAGAGCCCACATGGAAACTGCATTCAGCTTAGGTTAAAGTATCTTGCTTTTACAGGAGGAAAAGTCAAGAAATAGGAACTATGTTTATCTTGCACTGCATTCATCTCCAAAATACTGTTGCTGCTGCTGCTAGTGGTGTTTTTGTGCTGGACTAACAATGTTAGTAGCTTAGATCAGACATCTAAGCCTGTCTCTTTATGTGCACCCATGAAACTGTGCAGTCACTGCTCTTATTATCATTTCACTGCTTCCAAATGTATCCTTGACAGATCACAGCTATAAATATCTCTTGAGGTAAAAATAATTTAGTCATGTAGATAACTGTATTATTTCAGTCCAAAAAAACTAAGCTCAAACAGAGACTGTCAACTGAGTTGAAATGCTTTGCAATACACACTGGTGTGAGACCAAACCTATTTCACTTAGGTGCCTTAAGTAGGCTCAGATCTTTAGTTTTAGCTGTGCTGTTACATTTCCCTGAAAGTTCCCTTATCCATAAAACACAAAGTAAGAGTGGAAATGCCTTTTCTTGTGACATAAAGGCATTTGCCTGTTAGTATTTCTCTTCTTCAATGTAGAGAATGAGTTGGAAACATACCTTCCTTGTGTCTGGATGATCAAAACTTATATTGCAATGTGTTTTCCTGCAGGTGTAAAGTACAAGATGTGTGCTAAGCACTAAATTCAGTCTCAGATTCTTCTTTCAGATGCACATGTGAAACTTCTATAGCAGTCAGTGGAAGGTGTATACAGAGATTAAATGCTAAAATAATACAGCATTGCATCCATTTTTCTTGGCTGAGAGTTTTGGTAGAGAATTGCCAGCAAAATCAAATTCAATGCTTTAGCTCTTTACCATATTCATATTATGAAAATAAGAATACCTTTCACTCACATAATGTTAAACAGAGATTTATTAGGAGGTGTGGAGTGGTTCTGGATGGGTAAACATAGGAATGCTATGCACATACATCTCCTGAGTAGCTGTTATTGTTTCACTTGTGGCACTCCTGAGCCATTTCTGCTGGGAACAAGATATTGGCCATACATGCACAGAGTTTTGGGAAGAAACCCTCCTAGATGCATGGCATCCTGATTTTGATCTAGTGGTTGCTTCAAAGTTGGTTTTCTATATGAGGTAGTATGGTTCTTTATATAAATAGTCATGGTTGAAAATACATGACATTACAGTAGCCACACTAACACGTCAGATGAAACAGAGATCAGTTTTAAACAAAAAAAAAATGATATTAGCTAGTTTACACATATAAACTGGGAATATTTAAATTTGTATTACAAAACAGTTATACATCCATGATGTTGATTGTAATTTTATTTTTATCTTTCACTGCCAGCAGAGGGAGCAGCAGGGACTAAGCTGCACAAATCTTGGAGGTTTCGTACACTGAGACGTTCTGCATCTTTCATCAGCCAAATTGTTTGCAAACACCCAGATAAAACTTCTAGTGCAGTCAGCAGGAACCATGAAAAAAATATACGAGGGTAGGACTAATATTTTCTTCAAAATAAACTCTGGTGTACCTCTCAGTTAAATTACTAACATCATATTTACAGCTTTGTGAAAAATACATGGCACATATGAGTAGTCCTTGGAATAAGATCCGAGACCTGACTACTCCGACCATGGTCATCACATCTTGCAAGCTGAAAGCATGCTCCAAAATGTTTAGCGAAGTCTATTTCTGATTTTGCAACTTAAACCACAGTTTTGCGGGAAAACACATATCAAATATGAAAACTGTAGTTACTCAAACCTCAAGATTTTGAAAGATGTTGGAATGCAGTTCAAAGTTACCATTTGATACAGTTGACTTTCAGACATTGTTTAAAAGTGTCAGAATTATTAAATCAGTCCTCAGTGGATATTTTAGCATTTTCATTCAACTCTCAAATCTAGCAGAAAAATGTAACCTCACAGCTGCTGAAAAATGTGTAAGAGAAGATTGGATATAAAACAGTACATCTCTAGATTTTCTTTAAAACTTCTGCTGGAGAAAGCAGTGTAGACAACCCCTGTTAAACAACTGCTAATTGAGTCTTAGTACACCAGTTGGGTGGCTCTGCGACACTTTACCCATTTCAGAAATCATCTTTACCAAATATAAACATTTATATTGTAGTCACTTCATATGAAGTAATATAAAGCACACACACAAAATCTTATATTAGCTTGAATTTAAGCTTATTTTACCATATGTTCTCATAACAGCAAAAGCACTTAATCATAAGCAATTTGTGAGTTAAGCCAGTGTATGTGCCCAACCAACATCGACCTAACAAAGACATTTTAGACTTGATGAAGAGGCTATGTAAATGAAACATTTTTTTCCTTCAACCTTATCAGCCCCTTTAGCAGAAGATGCTCTCTCTCACTGCAAACATTACATGCTTATAAACACAGCCAAAACAAACCTAGCAGGTCGCTTCTTGTCAAGGATCATCTCAGTTCAGTTCATCTCAAAGACAGCCATCTAAAACTGAAAACCCAACTACGATCATCAGCCTGACTTTTACTATGCTATTTCTAATGAATGTAAAGCAGCAGTAAAATTGGGGAAAATGACTTCATATTTATGGAGTCATAGTTATGGAGACTTCATATTACAGATAGAGGTCAAGAGCTTTGCTAGTAGTCTTGATGGAAAAGAAGCGAGAGATCAGAGTGGGTTTCCTTTCACTATGGTATCACACATATACCTGTTGGAGAAAGCACCTAAGGAAGCATTACAATAAATTACCTGCAGCCTATATAACGTGCAAAGGATCCAGTTGGAAACACAGGCTATCTGAAGCATTCACAGCATTGTACAAATAAATTATACTTAGTCACCAAAATCCATTTCATGTATCCACTCTCTGATATGTGTCAGAGTCACTCCTGTAATCTTTTCTTAGTAATTCATGTCAAGAATATGACTAAATTAAATCATCTTACCTCAGGTGGCATTAGAATAATGACAAATCACTCTTCAGTATCCAGGTCAGCATGGTACTCCCAGTTACTTACATGGTTGAAGGATGGGCATCAATCAGAGATTTTTAGTACCTGCAAAGAACAAATTCAAAGTTTCATGTCTTTCCTGACCACATATTTATCTGATGAAGGTCAATGCTACTGTATCCAAATGGCTTATTCAGTGGACTGTATTGCCATATGGACTAAGCAAAAGTCATAAAGCTTTATTTTGTTAAACATATATTATCGTTAGTGACATGGTCTAGCTGATGTCATGGTGTTGGGTCATAGGCTGGACTCGATGATCTTGGAGGTCTATTCCAGCCTCAGAAATTCTGTGATGCTGTGATTATTTTAGCTACCTTTAAAGAAAGGGCAGAGGTTGGCTACGGCTCTAACTGCATCTTGTCTTCTGTTTACCACCATTACAATACCTTCTCATTCTTAAACTAATTAAATGTTCACACTTTTTCAAAAAGAAATTCCTGAAAACAGCAGTGCAGTTTGCTTTGCAACACATGATACTATGAAATCATATGCATTCATACTCACAATTCATATTAAAAATAGCTGTCATTATTTTTTGTCATTGGATTCCTTGAAAGGAAATATGGAGCATACTTTTGCTGTATATTTAACACATTCAATTTTTCATTTGATTTTTTTCTTATTATTTTTTGATTCTTCATTCATTTTAAAATTTTTATTCTTTTTTAAACTTATTTACCATTTTTGTAATTTACCAGAATTGTTTTTACCTACCACATAGAAAAAGAATTTCAGAATTCAGAAGGCTCAGTGGCTCATTGTTGTAACCAAGTAATTTAAAAACTGAGTATTTGTCTTCCAGATAGTCCTAGTCCCTGCATGTTAATGAATTACTTGATATTTACTAATGTAGCTAAAATAGGTCTGAATTCTTGGATCCATGAGATGTTTTTGTCTGCATTCTGAAAAGGCAACTATTTATCTTCAAAAAAATACTGATCTACAATTTTGCTTTCTAGTCACTACATGTGTCACTAAATTAAATCAGAAACCTTTTTTTGCTGAATGGTTAGAGTTTCTATATACTTTAAATGAATACATATTCAGCATGACTATTTGCTTTCCTATAACTTAATTTGCCCAAGTGTAGAGAAATCTGCTACAATGTTTTTGTAGAACATGACAAACATGCAATGATATTGTAGGTTGTCAGATTTTGGTTCTGATCCATAAATGTATGTGCCATTTAGCAACCAATAAAATATGACAGGCGTATGCAATTCTGTCTGAGCAGGAAAGGAAATTTTATTGCTCAGGTTTTAGTCACGCATGCCCTACATAAAGTTGTACAGTCAGATCGGGATTTTATTGTTACTTACCATATGTGTTACACCCCTTAGACATGGGAGAGCAAATTAGCATGAATTTTATCTGCAGAAGAAATTACTTCAGATAAGTTTATAGTCAGAACAGCCTTTCTTTAGGAACAAAGCAAGAAAAACTGGAAACAAATCTACATATCTCATAGATGTCAGCCAGAGAAGAAAGGAGCCCATCTTACAAGCTTTGTTTTTTTAACACCAAATCTCTGCTTACACACTGAAATATTTGGTGATGTACTACCACAGATCACTGAAATCAGTAAGTAAACCCCCAAAACTCCTGGTATTCTGGGTCTTCTTGGCCTAACACATTCATAATATTTTGTTGCTGTGTGCATAAATTTATGCATACATTTATTCAGAATCACCAGGTACATTGTGCGGGGGTAGGTCAGTGGTGAACAGTGAACTCAGCAGGATACATCTGCACTCTGTTCACACTTTGCAGGTTCCTTGTACAGCACAGTGGGAGAGGGCAAAAGGAGAGGTGGTGATTTTGAGGCGTATCTGCAGATTGGGAAGAATTGCAATACAAATTCCACTGGTTTGTTATCTTGGAATACACAGATTATATTTTCTTTAATATACACATGAACCTGAATTTATTTTTACTGATGTATTATCAGCATTTATCTCCACTGGTTTAAGTATGTTAACAGCCTGCAGTGAATTAGAAGGGCAGGATATGAACCTGTACAGGATATGAATTTATAAATGCCAAAGGAGTCGAGTAGCAGCAACATGTAAATCAGAGTTCATAAAGCCAGGAAATACCTTACTTTAGATCAGCTGATACAATGTAGCAACATATTTATTGTTTGTGGGAAACAACAAGTACTTTTGCAGGACCAGACTGAGGGATTGAATGATCAGTAGGCAGTGCTCCGATGAGGGTTAATAGACGGTAGAAGAGAGGGTGAGAAAATAAGCTGTATTCCCGATTCCAGCATGCCACACAACAAAAACACTGAGCAAGACCTCTGAAAGCCAAGTTAGGAAGCTTGTCAGCTTTTCTGTTTCTTTAGGCACTTTATCAAGACAAACTGAAAAAAGGAAGAGGCACAATATTGTCATTTAAAATGTTCCATGTAGCTGTCTGAGATATTTTTTAAGCAACACTGACTGAAATAATGGAGGAATGAAGAAATATCGCCAGGATTCTTTAAGACATTTATCCCGAGTAAAGTTGTTAATCTCAAGCTTCAGATAAACTAATACAGTGCTTGCCCAAGCAAAACTTCAGTATAAGTTCCCTAGAAAGTGGGGAAAAGTTTGATTTTCTCTGGAATCACATATTCACACAGAAATAATGTATTTGTATGTGTAGTTAAGGCTTGATGGTTTTATGATTGACTATAGATGTCTGAAGATGACAGAACTACTGCCTGAAGAGCAAACCCTTGAATTTAGCCATATTAGCTGATGATATTTTTTTTTAATCAAAGTGGTTTCAGATTTCTGAGCAACTACCCATAATAGGAAACAATGTGTTTGAAACACTTGAGAGTGTAAGTAGAAGGTGTTAATTATAGCTAAATGCCCAATTCCACCCCCCCCAGCTAAATGCTACAGTTTTAGGCTGCTTTCATTTTAGTAACTATTTGATCTTTCCCAGGAGAGGATTTTATACTATTTCTTTTAATCTTCTCTGCATGCAGTTCAAAACTGTCTCACTGAACTCAATTTTAAGTTAGCAATTGCATTGATGAGGAAAAGATTGCAGGATCTACAATGAAACAAAGTTTATAAATGTCAGTTAAAGACTATTGTGTAAAGTTAGATGCATATGATTCAATTATTCTGCTACTCCCTCTGATCACTATGATCTGGGGGAAAAATATAATTTAGAAACCTTATACCTTTGTAAAGTACAATAAGCTTTTATCATAATGTATTTTCAACTAGTGAAATTTAATTTAATTTTAGAAATATGTTGAAAATAAACAAGATTGATGTTACACTCTATGCATATGAGGATCTTCATTGACTAGACACAATTAACCAGGCAGAACAAAGTTAAACAAACACATAAATCTTTGCAGGGTGGACATTCTATATAGTAAATAATGCAACACTTCCACTGTCATCAGATAATGTGCACTGTGCTAACTTCCACTGAAACAGATTTTGGCACTAACACCAGTGCCAGATAGGCATATCTTGTAGCACTTAACTTCTATGGATCAAAAGTCTCCAGAAATCAAAATGGCTCCACTGAATCAAACTAAGACGGGATTTAAGAAATAGGTCATACAGTCAGCTAAGAAATTGCAAAATGTGTTTACCCACCTCAAAATATTGCTCCATATCTCATTCCTTTTGTAAGAACATCTATAAATCAAAAATACTCGTTTTCCACATCCATTGTTTTAATGAAATTCCAGACACATTCATTTCCCAACTTCCTTCTAGGACTGCAAAAGCAAAATACACTGCTGGTGTTACCCATAGCTATGTCCACAGTCTGGGTTCAAAGTGGCAAATCAGCCAAATGCACAAAGAAGTTGCATCAATATCCCTATCATGCTTACAGCAGAAAAACACAGTGCCAAAAGTATTGAATAAATACTTGACAAATGAAAGAAAAGTCAAGATATAAGGAAGAAAAACAAAAAAAAGAGAAATCTATCCCAGTATGTTCTGGTCTGGACTCCACAGAATAAAGATTTCCATGCATTAATATACCAAATCCAGAGTAAGTAACCTTACTTTGACTGGCTCTACTTTTAAAACCTAGTGAGGCAAATTTATACTCAGATCTCATTAAAACTGACTAATTTCAGAGCTGTAAAAGTTGGAAGCATTGTATCATGTAACTAGAGGCATAAGTTAATGTACTGAGTGTTGAGTTTTACTAATACGAAATATTAACTCATGTTTATTCTAAATGTTGACTGTTTTAATACCCTGAATTTAGATACAGAAGATTAGATATAATGGGCTGTTTCCATATGTCACAAGTAATCGAGTTGCTCTTTTAACTGTAGATTCTGCAAGCTTTTTTTTTTTTCTTACCTAGAATTTCAAGGAAATGATTTAAAATTAAACCATTTTTCCAGCACCTGTAAAAATGTGCAAATGATAGAACTGGCAGTATGATGATTGCTTTACAGATAAGCATTTTCTTCATCATCTTCAAGGACATCCAGATTTACGATCTAATCACTCAGTCCTTTAACAAGATGCATTTGAGTTTGATTAAAAAAGAAAATAAATAGCAGTTCAGATTTATTAATGGAATCTGTGTGACCTTTTCACGTATGAAACTCTCTCAAAATCATGAGTTCAAAACTGAGTGTGGCCTCCTTAGCCACTTTAGCTTTGCTGGTCCCAGTATGCAGCATGCTTTTGCTGTGCTTTCTCACATTGGCAAGTGCAAATTTTTGGAAAGCCATCTCCCCTTCCCCCTCCTTGAACTTTAATTGCTTAACCTACATCCTAATTCAAGTTGCTCATAAACCTTAGCCTTTGTTGTAGGTCCGACAGCTGCGTTATGTCAGTAGCAAGTAAAACCTTCACAAAGTTCCGGAATGCTGCAAGACATTTTATAGGTGCTGCAATAAAAGGCAAATTGAATTTACAAAAATGCATTTGTCACTGATTAAAAACTTAAAAAGTTAATTGGAAACACTGTGTAGGTGTTGCCACACAACTAGAGGTGTAACTGGTGTTTTTAATTCTGTTGGAGAACAGGGGAGAGTAGGCATTCATGCAAGGCCAGCAATCTTATTCATATTTCTTTTCCCTTGAACAAACAGGGTATATTTACTGGAGGACTTTCAGGAACAGTCAATATTTAGCAGCATTAAGGTGCTAGTTCAGGAGTAGCGACCGCTTCCAGACTGTTTTCAAGGTTCTATCAAAGTAAAATTTGCAAGTATCAGTCCATGCCTGTTAGTAATTTCAGTGTCCCTTGGGAAAGTTTTCCAGGCCTTTTCTCACCTTCTTTGGCAAAGTTGACACTACTGTAACAATCATTGCTTGAGCAAGTGAGGAGAGGAGAAAGAGGTAACCAACAGCCCAGGCAATCAGCACCCTCCCCCTGGAGTTGAGTGAATTATCTCCACATAATCCACTTAACCTTTGCCATTGTGGGACCTTGAAAGCTGAAGGTATTTTTTAACTTGAGTCTTTTAATTGCCAGTTTATAGTGTCACTAGTCCAGCTCAGCTGGAAAGAGGATGATTGGAAAATAGTTCCATGAGGCAATAGCTTTTCACCTCAGTTAGGAGTCCTAATTATTATTAGTTTTGTTTCTCACTGTCCTCTAAGACTGTGGGGACAGTGATCTACAGTGAATCCACAGGTGATGGAATTTCCTTAACATATTACTACTCCTGGTTAACACAGCTCAGATGTCATAAATTTTAAACTACCTACACTGTTGAGCTTAGGAAACAAATATATTGTCAGCAATTGTCAATATGCAGAAAAATCCAAACTAACACAAAATATTGTGTAAAAAATAGTCTGTAACAGTGAGGTTGAGTAATGTAAGAAAAATTCTTTGTGATTTCTACTCTTAGCAGTCTCCAACTCCTAAAATAATTTATTCAAACCCCATGTAATCCCCTTATCAGAAAAACAAACAAAAAAAATGTCTTAAGCACTGAAGGATGCTTATTAATTCTCCAAAGACAAGCTATGGAAAATTTAATTAGTGATTAGTTCAGTAGACCAGTAATCTGTGCAAGCCTTCTGATGTGTTTTTGTGTGTAGCTGCTTAAAAGCTAAACAGAATAGTGATTACCTATTTTATTGATGAGTAGTCCACTGTGCTGTGCTGGGTGTGCATCCACATTTCCATGATCATCAAATCAGGCAAGTAAGTTTGTATAAGTTCTTCACAGAGGTACCAAGAAGTGTAAACTGTACCTTTTTCTTTACCTGGAATTTTCACAAGAGCCCCAAAGAGTTGGGGATTAACAGCGTTCAGCTTCTTCATAAATCTAAGCCTGGATCATATAGGTCTAACTTGTCCCATTGAGATCTCTGAGTAAAAATGGGATACCAATGCCTCTTACAAATACTCTAATCCTCAGCCCTATGGCTTTTATTTTTCCTTCTCTTCACAATTTTAAGTTTCCCACCCATTGGCAGAGATGGAGAGCACATGGATGTCTTGCACTGCCGATTGCACTCATATGTCACTGTGCAAGAACGTGGCAGTCCTGTAACATTAGTTACCTTTCAGCAGCACAAATAATCAATGTCCATCATGCTTATGTTGTATTTGCCAATCCAAAAAAAATCCAATGCTATGCAGACTCAGAGCAGTTCTGAAGGGGATTTACTAATTTAGCCTTCTCATTGGTTAACATTCTTTGGTGTATATTCAACCAAAAGAAAATCTCCCTAGGTGATACTTTAGCATCAGTATAGAAGGAGACTTTGGGAAATTGACAATAAAACAGAGTTGCTGTTTCTCACCACAATCTCTTTGTCACCTCCTTTAACTTTTATTAATGATAAGGAAGCAAATAGCCACAGTCAGGATTCAGAAGCAACATCAGGGATGATCCAAATGTTCCATTCCTACTCCTGCCATTCTACAGTGCAGCATTATAGGATAGGATCACCATATTAAATTATTTTGACTTGCAAATTTTGAAAAGAAACAGACTAAAAAAGGAAAAACAAACAAACAAAAGATTTCTAACCCTAACTGTATCATTCTATCCAGGCCTATTAAGCAAGAAAAAGCATTTATTCTACTTTGCTAGGTATCCCTTCTTGCCTTCATTCCTTCTTATATCATGCTCTTTTTTTCAGAGAACTCAGAAAATTGAGAAAAAGAGGGGATGTCATGGAAGACTGTAGTCACATCTGTGACACAGCCAGGTCCTCCATTTGTTCTGGGCTAGAATTTCATCATATTTTTATGGAAATTCGTTCTTCTTGGCCCTTACACCAAGTTGATTAAATATATGTTGTAGAGAAGGAAGAAACTGGATTAAATAAAAGAGAAAGTGTTTGGGTTATTCTTCTAATTTCTGTTGTTTCTGTAATTAAGACTTTAATGGAATGATCAGCATTAATATGATATTTTGCAATTAAAGGATAGGCAGAAAGAAGGGCTTACTGACCTTTGTGCAAAACTAAAGGAGGCAGCACAGCAGCCATACATTTCTTCAGAACAGGCCCCAAATATAAAACAATTTAAACAAAAGATGGTATTTATGTTGGTACTAGGAGCAGTCAAAAACAGTTTAAGGATTTACTTTAGTTTGGATGGTAATTTATTTTTATTACATGAGGATTTCAAAACAGAGAGAGGTTTTGTGAACAAATGGTGAAGTTTTTCTTATTTCCAGCTCAACCTAAGTTGTTGTTTTGGTTTGGTTTGGGTTTTTTTTTGCTTTTGTTTTTTGGTCCCTTTTCTGTGTTGTATAAAAACTTTGGAGGCAGTTTCCGGTTTATAACTGAAAGAACAATGAAGACAGGATTCCTCCACTGAGAAGATAATATTCTGTAAGGTTATGGCATAGTGAAAATGTGGCCATTACAGAGAGATGCAAGTCTCCATCACTGTCATCTCCTTAATGCTACATAAGGGGAGCAAAGCCCATGCCTGGACCCATATGCCATGCCTGGCCCTGCACCATGCAACCTGCGGCTGGGGCTGTCCGCTTAACTGCCCTGGTGTTAACAGAGGAGTTTGTATTACTTCATGGATTAGCTAGTTAGGGGTTTCAGTTCTGTTTTAAAAATAAAAAATAAAGGAAAAATTCCTCCCAAGTGTTACAGTCTCCCTTATGACACTATGTACTACCCCTAAAGTCTCAAACAGCTTTATCAATGGGCCATGTTTATCTTCACAGGATTGATAGGCAAAATGCAGTGCCATTGGCACCATGGCTCAGGGTTTTGCTGTGGCTTTCAGCTTGTCATCTTTCCTGAACAATTGTGAGCATATAAAATAGTTTCCTCATATAAAAATGGGCACAGAGAAAGAGGAAATGCTTTCAGAGGTTTACTGGTAGATGCTGCCATGGGAGATGTTACCTCAAGAGATGTTTTATACAGCTGGAGAAAAGTTCCTTTTATATATATATTTTCCTTTATCAGTTTAACTTCACTTGAAGCTGATGAGATGGAGCTTTCACTAAGTCAAAATAAATTTATTATAAATTCAGTCATATTTTTCCCCACAGAGCAGAAACACCTTACTCTCAGACCAATGATTTTAATTCCAGATTAAAGATAAAGCAAAAAAGCAGAAATGAAGCCTTTGTGAAAGAGCATAGTGTCTCCCTCCTTCCCATAGCCAGCTGTAGCTGACCAAATGGAGGACAGACAGCTCCTAAAATTCTACATGTGCACTATACCATAAACTAAATTGGAAGTTACATACCCATATACCCACTGCTTTCAAATCCACCATGTAGGAGCACACATTGCTGCCTTTCTGAGCAAAAAATTTTTACTTTGATATGATTGTAAAATACCAGGCTGATGCAGCACACTGATGAACAATTCAGCCAATTTGATTCATTCTCTTGAATGTGAGGCATGATATTACTACTATTAATTTAATAAGATTATGAAAAGGTAGTAAATTCCTTATGACTGATGTGTGATCTCAGATTGGAGAAAAAAAGCAACCCAAACCAAAATAATTTCTTACCTGAACCTTATATAAAGTCAGGTTACCAGAAGATGACTATATTCTGCAAGATCCCATGAACATAAGCTCAAACAGTTTTGATGAATGAACCTATATCATGAAATGCCATCTCCTTTATATTCCCACCATCACTATCATTAGAATTCATATGCTTTTTTATGTTTGTCAGTATATGTATGCTGTGTTTGCTTATCTAGCTAGGCACAGCATGTCATATGCTGAATATTTCTCTTGGGAGGGAAATTGTCAAATACAGAAAAAGTTTACAGCATAATTAAGAAATTAAGGGGTTTTTTTCCATCTCATGATACTACCTTGTATCACACCTCATACTCAACTGGAAGATACTGTTGTAATGGTGGAAACAGACAGAAATTGTGATTGCATTTTAGCATCTGAGGGAAATATCATACATTCACATATTGATTTATTTTAATTTGCAGGAAGGTGTGTGGTTTTTTTCACATATATATTTATTTGTCCATATGGAGTGATAGAAAAGTGAAACAAAGAAAATAAGGAAGAGCTGTGGGTAATGCATCCATTGTTTGAATGATGAACTATATTTTAGAAAGTAAGGTCTATGAAGATTTGATTGTTATGGCTGAAAAGCAGCTGGAAAAGATCTCAGAATGACAAAGATAGATCCAATGTGATTCTTCAGGATGTAGATGGAAATACTGAGAAAAATGTGGAAGATGCTAATAACAGTGATACACGTGGCATCAAATCTATTTCTGAGGTAAGGTGTTCAGCATGGGATATACCTGCCCTTTGAAATTATGTTGACATATCAAAAACCTCTGAGGAAAAAAAAACAACCCACAAACTGAAAGCAGGAACCTGTTTCACAACCTACCTTTCCATAGAGATTTGGAATAAGCTCAATCTATTTAGTTCATCCACATTTAATTAAGAGATAATTTGATCATGCTACATAATTATCTACAGATGAAGATGTTTGATACTTATCAAACAGTTAAGCTAGTGACAAAAGTGTAGGAAGATCTAATGACTGGAAAAGAAGGGAAGCATAGAGTGAGAATAAAGTGCAAAGGATACTTAAACAGTGTAACTATTTCCACATGACGGATTCATCTCCATCTGAAGATTTTATGTCAAACTTAATGTCAGTCTGAAGAAACAAGCTACACTGCTAAGAACTTAGAGGCCTGATGCATGGATCATGAGGTGCATTTCTACTGCCTGTTTTATTCAGGTCAGATGGTATCACATCAATGCAGGGTTGATGTAGGATTAATAGCATCTTGTGATCATTGCTGATAGAAGTGACCTCCTAGAGAAGGATTTGGTGACTGTCTATCCACACCAAGATTAAAAAAAAAAAAAGAGATTTTTAAGATGTTTATTGGTTTGTCTGAATGAACTGTTGGTCAGTTATAGACCATAAAGATTCCTTTTGAATCAGAAACCAGGGCATATGATAATCTGTTTTTACTATCAGTATTGGCAGGAGCCAATGTCCCTAAAGTACAAAATCTAATTACTTACCTTAGAATTCTTAGGTCCTAGGTGGTTCTCTTTTTTTGGCTAGGGTATTTTCAGAGTCTTCATCTGTGAAAGCTGCTTCAGCACACTGAGCTAATAAATGGAAATAAAATGAGGAATGTTCATTCTGGAAGGACAGTGCACATTATTAAGGTATTTTTATGTTGATTAGAGCTCAGGGCTGCATTCCCTGAGCAGTCATTTCCTTGGAGATCAGGGTTGTCAGTGAAACTTATGTTTCCATCCCGGGTGAGACCAAAGGTTCACCCACCCTATTGGTCTGTCTCTGACAGTTGTTTGCAGCAGATGCCTGGCACACATAGTGTGATTTGTCATGGGATATGTCCATGGAGATTGCATCAGGGTTGTATTTCCTAGTCAGCACTGGATTTATACTTTGCAAAATTGTCAAATTGTCTATTTTAAATGTACCATCTCCTTATTTCATCGCATGCTGCCTAGTCTTCCTGTTATGAGCAATATGAACAAGTTTTGCTTTCTTCACGGTATCGTTGATTACTACTGGAACTCCTTCAGCCATCTTTTAAGGTAGTTTTTAAAAACTTAAGAAGTCCCAATCCGTTCAATTATTATTTGCATGGAACTGCTCTGTGTCTGATAATTGTTGTACTTCCTTGAATTTTTTCTAGTTCTGCTAACTTTCTATTGTACTCTGACCTTGGATACAATAAGCTGTATCTAAGATATGGGCACTTCAGAGATCTGAGCAGTTTGATGTTTTCTAAGAAAGTTCTTTCCACATAATTCTTGACAGTGTTTGCTTTCTGAAAACTGCAGTGTACAAGGTTCATGGTTTTATAAAGCAACCCAATATGAGATCTTTATCAAGCTGCAGTAGCTTGCTTAGAGCTGATTTCTCTGTACACTTGTTCATACCCTATTATATTGCCCTTATCGACATGAATTTCAGTTATCATTTTATTGCCCAGACAGCTGTTATAGAAATCATAGGTAATTTCTACTTAGGTTTTTACATTTCACTACTCTCAAGAATTTTATATTTTCAGACTTTACCCTTTGACAATACACATCCCTTTTCCAATTTAGGGGAAAAAAAAAAAAAAAAAGACAGAAAAAAAAGGAGAAATCCCATATATATATGCAAAAATAGAAAGGTAAATATTTAAACACCATTTCATCTGCTACTTTCCCTCTTCTAATTTCTCTCAGATTGTTGCTGGTTTGTATTACAAGAAAGTTTCAATTTATGAGGAAAATTAGTGATAGATTATTAATATTGTTTAATCACAAATTCTGAGTACTGGTAACACTGTTTCTAAGGTATATGCTAACTTACAAATCTTACATTTTATTGGCTGTCTCATTTTGTTCTCTTTCATATTTCACATTTATTATATGTTCAGACATACCCCTGTTTTGTTAAGTAGGAATCTGTGTGGTCTTTGATCTAAGACATAATTTATTTGACAAGGAAATATGAGATGGTGCCCTGAATCTGCATTTAATTGACGGATAGAGAATTTTTAGCATTGCAAGAAGACAGAATCTGATCAAACATGTCACAAGAGACAATTCTCTTAATCTGTCCTCCTATGAATTAAAATACATGTATATGCACTTTGAGGACTAATTTTAAATTTCTTTATTGAAGGTAGTTAGCAGGGGTTTTGCACATGTTTGACATCCAAATACTAA